>JAQGAP010003667.1:0-11927 GCA_034697805.1 Orchesella bifasciata | reverse complement strand
GGTATAATAACAACCAACCATTCATCCTGATTCTGCGCTTCCTTCCTTTTTTATAACTTTTTTCTTCATTGTTATTATATGTTCCATATTATAAGATGTATGTACGAGTATAATATAATGTAGCTTAGCCGTTTTCCCTATAGTATACTCCTTTTAAAGTCATTCCAATTTCCTCCAGTTTTAAGTACTCCTCCGAACGAGCAGAAGGATATATGGTGATGTGTTGTTAGTATTCACATATTGGAACGATAAATCTGTGTAGTTTTCAACAATGAACCTCTATCTATTGTTATATACGGATGGAAATGAGTAGGAAGAGCTACGAGACCGAGGTACATGAAAATATTTGGAGTGTCTTACGTATTTTGGAAACTGCATTCTCAGGATATTTTAAGCCTCTTCAGTCACTGAGGCAAGCATGAAAAGGTAGCGGGCTTTTTTACTACTCGAGATGGAATTGGTTTTTTCCGCATTATTTAACCTAACTCGATCCAATAACATTTCCAAATAACAATTTTTGCTGTCTACAAATATAATCGGCTTTTCTTTTCTTGGTTTCCTTTTTTTCAATTCCATATCACGTTGAATTTACACCATCCATATGCTTACATAAGTACATGTTTATATGGTTTGTTGAGGACAAAGCTTAAACCTGAAGGGTGGTGAAAACAATGGAGAAAGCAGACGGCATTTGTTACAAAAAGTGTTCCGTCTTGTTATTTGACTTTCTGCTATATATGATGACTGATGTAAATGTATATTTCCACTAATGGGCTCAAGACCACTCTCAACAAGAAAACATGGAAGAGTACGTTTTCTATTTATAGTTAATGGATGGCTAGTGCTAGTACTACTTTTTCCAGGCAATGCAGCATCATTTTAGTTTTGTTGTTTTTTCCTCTCTAAGATAATAAATTTATTTGTAGGTTGTAGGATTTTTATATATATGTACAATTTCTGTGCCTTCTGCCTCCAACTTATTTTTTTTCCATTTTGCAGTTTTGCCAAGCTTCAAAGAAAAATGCTGGTTGAATTACATCTGCAGTCTGCAGTATTAAAGAGAGTTGGTTTAAGATGCAAATGTACGTAAGGGTGGAAGTTGAGTGAAATTATTTTCTGCTGCTTGGAAGCATTCCATAACGGTTTCCCAACTCCATGCTTATTCTTCACATTATACGCACGGGTTGTATCTACGTTATGTATATTGTATGTAAACATTATTGCGTTACTTGCGCTCCCTTTGAGCTGGTGCGATGGGATGATTGCTATTATTGGAATATCTGGAGCACAAGGTGCAGTAAATTTATGTAGTATGAAGGAAGCATGAAGGGGACTCGACTTGATTTTTGCCGATTTCTGGCAATACGGTTGAATGGAATGGTTGATGCTGGTGAAAGTGTGTTTGAGAGTGAGCTACAGAACAGAGCCATATTGGATTCGATACCAAACACTGTGATTGTGATATGAACTGAAGTATGCATATTGATTTCGATGCCATTTTGTGTGGATCGCTGATTATAGTATATGATAGTATTCAGTGTTGCAAACGATGGCTGACTGCTCAAACGTGGGGAAAAAAGTCGGTGGAGCAGATGCATATGGAAAACTAACAATGGGAGAATACTAGGCGGTCTTGCAACCAAGCGGAGCCATGAATGAATCTGGATTGCTCTTGATGTTTGAACACCTTGTGGAACATACAATATACATTTATTGCAGAAAAGGAGAAATTTCACTAAATATCAACTCTTTTGGTTTATATACAGTATACATTCTGCTTAGTCAGTAATATGTATGTACATCATGGAAATTTAGGATAATATACTGCTTGCTATTAATTCTCGATACGGTAAAGGTATACGTTTCACTTTTGTGTTTCCTTCCAATCTCTAGCAACTCCTTTGCTACTCGTACTCATTGTAAATGTAAGAGTGTTCTTCTGTTCTTCATTGATACTATAACTGGAACTATGGTATTTCGGCTCAGTTCTAGCCCGGTATAAACTAAAACGATCGAAGTTTTTTTTAGACGACACGAATTGGGACTATAAGACTTTTTACAAAAGTCGAAGCCACCTAAATTCACTCGGCCTACTATTTCAGCCCTTACCTGTTCCGTACATTTGATTTACTTGTCGTATGCAATAAAGTTCTGCTTCAGATTTTCTGCTGTAAGTTGTATCATGTAATTTTGGAAGGCAGAGTGCTTATTAATACACGCATCATTCAACAATTAGGATTGAAACAGAAAACTGACAATGGCGCAATTCACTCGAGCTTCTCGTTAGCGTTTGATCCGTTATCGCCGTTAAGTCTGTTAACGAGGATAATGGAAGGTTTGAGGTCCTTTATCTCCGTTATGGAAATCACCGACCTTTGCCATAGTAAAATTTTAAAATCTCTAACGAAGTTTCGTTATCGTCGTTAACTAACGGACTTAACGGAGTTAACGGGGATAATGGGGATAACGAGGCAGCGCGTGAATACCCCCAATATAGTGATGAAATGAAGCTTGGCTTGGCTGTAATTAAGTTAAACAAATATTTGAGATAATATTCGAAATGATTTGTAACAGGAAAGATTTTGACATCGTATCATTCAATTTCACTTTTTTCTACTTTTGGTTTAATCCAAGAGACAAAATTATACTTTCAAAAACTTTTCACTTCATTGCTTCAAAAGTGTCTACCACCAAAATCGAGTTTTTTTTAGAAAAATGTATTAACTTGCCTTTCCTTGCAAAATAATGCATTCGATCAAGATTAGGAACATTTTTACGTACCTTCTGCTCTACGAAAAATGTCAGGTGGTGTTCCGAAAGAACACCGTTGCCCTACCTTAAAGTAACTGACGGTGGACGGTGAAAGGAGGGAAGGGAAAGCTTCATATATCATACAGAGTACAATGCTGAGTTTAATTTTCATGCATACGATTTCAGCCCGCATAAAATTTTCCCACACCCAGTCTTTGTGGGTTTTCTAGTTCCATCTGAAAATGCGAATATCATAGAAGGATTTATCGTATAATATTATGCACAAACCTAATCCCTAATGCGAATCAAATTTTGTTTTTGGACCCACCTGATTTTTTGCACTACCGAGTACAATAGCAGCCGAAATGGTGAGTAAACAGGAGCTCAAAAGAGCCTACCAGTTGAATCAATGTCATCCTCTCCTCATCATCAAAGAGAGCTGTTGAGAAAGACGGGTAAGGATGAAGTAGAAAGGAAATTGGATTTGATGAGAAATGTACTTAAACTCCAGGCTAAAGACAGTTGTCAGCTATGTGATGTACTAACAATCAGTAAGATGAATGGGAAGGTACATAAATATTGTTCTTTGCTCGATTCAAAGATTTCCTCTCAAGGCACAAAAGACAATAGAAAATACAAATGTACTTCGTTCTACAGATGGTTCCAGCTATTTCACAGCCCTTCAGGTATGTATGCTCATCATATATAGTTTTTTAGAATCATCCTGACTTTGAGAACATTGATTTTACTCTCCCAAATATATGTACCTGCCACGTGAAACGTCTGGGAATGTTTGCCATTCAAGACTCGTCATGTTATTATTTCAACTTTCTCCCATTTCTCCAGCAGTCTGCAATGCTAACCGGTGACACAATATTAATGCACACAATCTCAATGAGAAACGGAAGACAAATAATGACAAGTTTTATTCTTATCCTTTTCTTTTTTTGGGAGTTGAGAAATCAGTGTTTGTAAATGAAAGATTTTGTCGTTATTATATAAAGACACACATTTCGTAAGCTAAACACTTAACAGTAACGGTGTCGTAATTAAAATTTCTTCAACTGCCTAAAGCCGTTTTTTGTTTTCATAAGATCCTTTTTAAACTACCTACGTATGCAATATTCTTCAAGTCTTTTACAAAATTCTGAAATAAGTTATTTCTTATATCTTAATTATATTTATAAAGGGTACTTAAACCTTTTGTATTTCATCGTGTAGATTTTTTTCCTGGAGAGACTTGGAAAGATGAAACGAGCAAAAACTCGAATACACAGGGAGCTACCATTATGAGATAGCAAAAGGATTCTTGAAGAATTGAAATCACAAAATGTGTGTACACGTTAGTTGCTATTATATTAATACTGCTATTTTGATTTTAAAAGCTCTTATATACGAGTACGACATTCCTTTTCCTTCAAGCGCTAGAATTGTAGACTACACAAACGAGAAGAAAAATGAAAAGAGAAGGAAGCTTTTAAAAACGTGAAATCATCATCATGAAGATGGGTATTGTGGACGTTATGGGATGGAACACAGTGATGCAACGTTATGGTACGAGAAGCTTCCTTGGCTTTGGTTTTCTCTTGTTATATAAAATGATATAGTGAGCCGGAGAAAGCAGTTCTAATATTCTCTCTTGTGCAATTCCACCAAACGTCTTGGTGGAGAGGGGTTGAAGTGCTGAAAGCATGGACAGCTGGTGCTTTACCAGGACGTTCGGCATTTGTCTCAAACAATAATGGGAGTACTAAACTTGTGTTGTAAAGTAAAGTGGTACATTTTTGCTCTGATTATCCGGAATATTACATATATTCTTTCATTCTCATTCCAACTCGTTGTATATAGGTACAATTTGGTAAAACCAGGTGCGCTTTCTTCACTTTAATCCGCAGAGATTGAGTCATGGTCTATGAGTATTGTCATTGAGGCATTCCAGGTATTTCATTTATTTTTGGGGCATTGTAACCTTCGGCATATCAGCCTCCTTCTCTCAGATATTTCACAATATGGCGAGTTGAGGAGGTGAGATTTCGAGACGTTTGGAATCGTATTTGTTGTTTAAGTTTGTAAGTTGAAGTGATAGAGTTTTATTTTATTTCTTACAAACTCCATTTCTGCAGGAATGAAATTGCTTTTTATCAATCAAAATTGGAAGAAGTTTAAGTGGATGCGTAGGCACCAATGTTGTAGACCACGGGTCTTTGTAGATTTGATGAAATAGCTCAAGTAAGTAGTTAACCACAGTTATGAATGTGACAATTTAGAAGTTTTAATCGGATTGGGTGGTTTTCTATTAACATCTGGAAGAAGGGCAGTCTCCCATTCCATAAATTTAGAATAGATTTTTGTCTCAGAATTGAACAAACTTTGTCACTAATTTTTATACCTTTACAGGCTTAAAGTCACGCACACTTTATATGGCATACATTGTATGGTTTCTGGAAGTTCAACCTAAATCAAAACTGTAAGTGAAAGTTGCAGGGAGAAAGTTAGTTTCTGCTCATGCCACTGAAAAGTTGGTGAAATTACTTGCCGTAGTTGGTATA
Source organism: Orchesella bifasciata (assembly GCA_034697805.1). Lineage (NCBI taxonomy): Eukaryota > Metazoa > Arthropoda > Collembola > Entomobryomorpha > Orchesellidae > Orchesella > Orchesella bifasciata. Next base: position 6,627 of record JAQGAP010003667.1, on the reverse strand, counting down.
GGGGTCAAGTCTCACAAATCTACCCATTTTTAACGTGACATATTATTATTATTCCAGTTTTGCTTATCTAAAATATATATAATTCTAGAAAATATCTGATTGGCCTAAGACTTCTTCTTTCTTCTACTTGTTTGCGAGACCAACATAAGTGCTATTGTAAAAGGAGGACATGGTAAGAGGTAGTTTCAAAACAGGATGTTTTTCAGTTTGCATCTTCCCCACTTTTTTTCTTCTTTCACAAAACTTTAAGGTGAAGCAACCGCTTGAAAGGTATAAATGTAGCTGGTTCGTGGTTGTTTCGACCAGAAACAGAAACTTAGTGACTTTCCCCTTTTGAATTAGAATAGCGGTTGGGTTACGAGCACCCACTCCACTCCGATTCTACTACTTCGAGTGAACCACCATGGCTAGCGCCTGCAAAGGACAGCTAAAGGAAGTCAAGAAAGGAGCTCAATGTTTTCCTAACTTCTTCCCTTTCTTTCTCTCTTCTGTTATTGGTATGTGGCAAAGAATTCTCCTTGGACCTCTGTGATAGCTGGTAAAAAGGCAAGTTTCATAGTAATAATGGTACAACCGAGCTTACTTCTTTTTATGTATGAATGGGACCGTCAGCTTTCACTAGGTTGGGAAAGGTGACTATAAAACCAGACATGCCGGGGAGGCAAGACCAAAGCTATACATGCATGAGCCCAAGAGTAGAAAATCTTGAAGAGGAAAATCGATATAAATATCTCATCGTACGCAATGCCAAACTCTAATTCCATGAAGTTGACTATGTGCCATATAAAAACATGATAATAGTATTACAACTTACTACATTTCTGCTCTACACACTTACTCTGTTCAAAGGTAGTTTAGTAGTAAGAAATACACACAGCCTCACATTACTTTCACTACCACCAGCACTTCTTTGGTATAGCAGCATAGTTTTCTCAACTAATACACACAGTTATTACACCACTCTTTATTCTTAGATATTACTTTGGCTCTTGCAGCAACAAAGTCACTCGCCGATTGAACCCACGATATGGTTTAAAGTGAGCACAAAAGTAAGCAAAGCATGAACTCTTTTCTTGGTTTTTTTTTTACAATTTCTTGGTGTTCATCTCCCTCCTCCGTCATGTTATTTGAGGTATTTTAGCCATATGTGGGCTAGAGAAAAAAACTAACTTCAATACAACTAGTGACATGCTGTAAAAGTATATATGAGTAAAAGTTGTATGGTTCTGTTTATGAGTTGTATCTGCAATAATAGAGTAGGACCAGCAGTTCTACACAATCTTTTAGAAAAACTGTGATGTGATGACTATCCTGGAAAGTAAAGTACATGACATGACCAGTTTTTTGCCTTCTTCTTCAGACAGAGTGTATACAAGTTTTCAATATTTATTTATAATTTACGGATGCCCAGTTGGTTTTCAGAGCTTGTTGGGTTGTTAAGCATAATTGAGAATGTCGACCCCAGTTGGTTTTTACGAGATGTGGATAAATGTGTGCTGGCAATATACACTATTGCTGATAATGACGAGCCATGTTTCAGTTTTCCCTTGCCGAAAATACTACGTTCCAAGAATCTATTTATGTATGTGTGTAATGCAATGCAGTGACCTACCATCTGCTTTTACTTGATCCTTTTTTGCTGATGAATTATTGTAACGGAAACCTGAGCACACTCTTCCTCTTTTGCCTTCCGAGATCTCTCAGAGTGTGGAATAGTGTCGGAGAGAAAATGTATGAGAGAAAGTTAAAAGGAAAAGAAAGCCCACGTCTAAGATATTATTTATCATGTCGAATATAACCCACAAGGATGATGATGAAGATGATGATCATGTTTGTAGGACTTCGCTCTTGAGGTTGTTGTAACTTCGTTTTTTGAGTGGAGAAAGTGGATGGTAAAAAATGGGACAACACACGTCGTCCTATATGCGGAGCATGAAAGAAGAAAAAAACGTGTTGGAGAAAAGAAGAGGAGAAGTGATCATGATCATGTTCGTCTTCCTTATACAAAAAAAGCGTGTACTTGACATGTTGTTCGAGTTAATCCCAAAGGAGTATAATGACAAGGAAGCAAAAGGCAGAAGATACTTGTAAAGAAAATTGAAGCCACACAATGTGTTTTCGTTACTTCCCATCATATTTACACTGCTCAATGTGGTATAGAAACGATTGAAGAGGATCATGTTGAGGCTGATGAGAGCAGTAAAAGTAGATAAGGTTTTAATTATTTACAAAATATTCCAAACTGAACTAGCAAATGTATAGAAATACAGGGACCTGCCTCGTGGATGTAGATAACGTGCATAACCAAAAAGATTGAGACGGTGAAAGTGAAAAATATTGAATTATGTATTCCACTAGCGTTTTCGATAGTCAAGGGGAAAGCCATTGCAATTTAGCGAGCAGTCTCTCCTTAAAGTTGACTAGAAGACATGTTATTTTGATGGATTATGTAAGTTTGTGTGAAGCTACTCATTTGTAATAAAGACAGATACAAGCTCTCAAATACAAGTGGCAGGAAGATTGTTTTTAGCTCTTTCTTCTATTATTTACGTGAACCTGCTTTTAGTCAAGATTAAAGATTCAATCTCTTTTTACATATAGGAGCAGGAGGTACGGATGATGTAAAGATGATGGATTTCATCATCTAAAGGGAGCACCAACTAAAGGCCACAACCCAAAAGTTTGGCTTTACTCTTGCAGCAGGAATGATTGAAATTGTAATCAACTTAAATAGAACAAGATGTATCATCCCAAAAAGCAAAGGAAATTAGATTTGACTGACTCCTCTCATGATTTGAGAAGCTGTAGTGTAATCTATTATGAATGGACAGACGTCATTCCATCATATTTTATTCTGCTTTACCTTCGGCAGTCAGCTTGTTAGTCTTGTTTTTTAGTAAGCGAACCTCTAATGCGTAATTAGGCTTTTAGATTGATTTCCTTTCTACAAAATTAGCAGCAGAGTTTCCGGACGTTAATTGGGAAAATCTGACTTACTTACCGTGCTGTGCTAAGTAAATGAGTTTGGAACTGGACTGAAATGAACAACCTGATGTGTTACACAAACAGTTTTTGTTTTTATAGTTGATGAAAGTAAATGAGCCAAGTAATTAGCAGAAAAAACTTTTCCTAAAGCTTCATGTTGACATAAAAACAGCATATGGCTCACATAGCGAGACTCAAATAATGTGATACAGAAAGCTGCCTAAAGTTTTCTTCATAAAAACCATGCATAAAAGCTCTAATGTGTATCCGCGTGAAAATGTTGTAGAAAGCCCCTTTCGTGTTGTGTTTTTTAGTTTTAATACTTTTGAAAAGCTAATTCCAACGATAAGTTTTGAAAGCAATGCAGTTGCTTGTCGTTGAGTAAAAACTACGTACGTACATAAACACTTTTAAGTCTTATTCGTCCGTCCTTGCCTGTTGTGAAATGAATAAAGTTAGTTCAAGTGACGGAATCTGGTGCTTGACTACTCCTATTTTTCTCAGAACTTATCCCCAATTTAATATTTAATATACAAAATATGAATACGTTGGTATTTATACTGTGGACTCATTCTCATTTTGAGAGTAGTAAGAATACAAAGAGAAAGATGTGTGAACTCGGATGCAGAATTTGCACAATACACTGCAACAAAGCAACATCCGTGCCTGCAACAACAGGAAAAAAACAATTAGCAACCTCAAGAAAGCAAATTGTTTCACGTTCCGTTCTCCGATTGGCATGTGATCTGAATCCGAGAGCTGGTCTACTTGACAGGCCTACTCCCTTACCTTGGGGATTTGTACCAGCTTATATACGTAATATGCACTTCCTTTAGTTTATATAGACTGAGGAATCAATGAATAGAACAAAAGTTTCTCGCTTGTCTCCTCACCCTATGTCACCACGCTACATTACATGACAGTTTTTCTTGCACGTTCCGAACCGAAGATTGAAAGGGAAACACTAACTAAGCGTAAGTGAGTGAGAAGAGGAAATGTATAATGGCATGTAGGAGCAATATATATGTATTTGGAAATTGGAATGGAGGGGGCTGAGGATGTTTCATGTTGACGGCGACTACACTCCTTCCCCTGTTTGGAAATAGACTGGAACTTAAATAATGCTGGTCATCACAATATTTGCAATCGACAGTTTTTTGTGCGTGATTGTCCACAGTATGTTCATTTTGTATCACCACTTTTGGTAGAACCAGCGATAGAGTGCTTAGTGGTCAACAAAACTGACAAAGTATACTGACAACATTTCCCTTATATGCCATGTTGATCCGTGAAACACTACATAACTTGTGGAAGTGGCAAATGTGTCACAGACACGTGCAATGCAGAATCCAAAGTAGTTTGCTTGCTACTTGCTCAAGTTTACGTGCACTACATAAAATTCATGACTATTTATTTTCAGGAAGAAGAAAAACTTTCGTTTGTGGTGGGAAAAGTTGAGCAATGATGAAAAAGAAATACGATTAGTTACTTTTTCTTTTAGGTACACTGCATTTTGAATCGGTTTTTGGAAAAACGTGTAAAATGTAGAAATGGGAATAAAGTACATTTTTCGTTTATAAATTGATCCTTCCATTTTGTGACCGACGAAGATCACAAAACCATATATTTTTCATGAGAAACAAATGACCATGTTCACATACATTTTAAGCATGAAAAAATCCATCCAGCCTTTCTAAATAACTGCAGGGGACACGACTTGCTTTTTCATACGAGTTGTAATACATAATGGTTAACCGTTCACTTCTACTTCCACTCTCAGAACTTTCATTGTAAAATGCTGCTAAAGTTTATCTGTCCAAAACTTCTTAGAGCTTTCTTTTGTAAATTATATGTATGGGTTACTTTCATACATTACGAATACAATACAAGTTTGCTGCGGTCTGTCTGATTCTGGCATGAACGTGAAAGAGTTGTTGAAACTATGTTGAAAGAGAAAATCGAATGATTCGCATATCATACAGCTTGTTGGACATCTAACTAATTAATATTTCTTTGATTGTGTTATTTTATTTGCCTACTTTCGTAATTAATATGAAATGATATTCGGATGAAACACAATTAGAATAAAAAATCGCACATGCCATCCTCATTTCCACCAGTACGACTTATGATTTCTCATCCTAACATAGAATGACATGACAAGTCTCTAGGAATTAATGCAATATGCAATATTCAAAACAAAATATTCAAAAGATGAATGAAGAATGATTCGCTACACACCGACGTTAAGTGGAGAAATTTTCAGCTATGAAATGGGTAATATAATTCTCGTTTGAAGAGCAAATAAAATGTACTAATTTCTTGTTTTTGATGGCTTTTAGGATGGTTGAGATTGATGTGATTATACAAGTTGTGAAATTTCTGCGTAGCTTTCTCCGCACTCTTGAGCAAGAAAGGAGGTGATGAGGCATGGAGCAAACAACACAAAACAATACAATATTCTTAATAGGATCCATAAGCAATCTTTTTGGAACAATTCAAGTCGTTAGCATTTCCGTGTGTGTTGATATACGGATTATTAATGGTTGTGGAGAAACCACAAAAGGAAGCTTTTTCCGTAAAACATATAACAATATAGATATTTCTTACATTTGTTTATTTATATATTCTATCTTTGCTACTTCATTCTATTAATCGCATCATCCACTGTGTTTGTACATCAATGTTCGTACTACGTGAAAAAGTTTCTGTTTGTTGGGTGCATACCTATTTTTGCATAAATGTGGTTGTGCGGTAATAGCAAAGAGGACTGTCTTGGCTGCACGGGGTTCGCTACTCGATCTTTCACTTCCTATTACCGTATTTTTCCATTTGTAGACTAACATAAATGTATACGTTCTCTTAAGGACAATTTGATGGCTTCTATACATTTGAATAAAAGACAATTTTCTTTCCTACAACTTTCCCTTGCTCTTTCATCCCATCCCACTTTCCTTTCTTTTCTCAAGGGGATGCTTCCTTATGCTGAAGTGGAAGGAGACAGGAAAGTTGACGACTTTCCCTATCGAGAGTTTTCTCAAGAAAAACAACTGTTATATGTTACCGAAAAACCAAGATGATATCTGTTCTACATCAGTTGTAACCGCTTATGAATATTCAATATACTTATTCTTACATATAGACCATTTCTTGGTGTCTTAGTATATCTATCTATATACAATGCATCTTTAAACTTCCGCTTTTCGGATGTAAAATATATAAAACCTTTAGAGAATCCTCTTGCATGTTATTCAAAAACAACTTTTCCTTGAGTAATGTCCTAGAAATAAGTTTTTAATGGATTGTCGTTTTCAGATTTTCTTGCCGCGAGTAGTGAAAACGAAATAGAATTATATGGATGTACAAATAATACTTTTATACTGTTACAAGTATACAATTTTACATTGTAATTTATTCTTTGTCTCAACTGAATAGACATACTGAGGGTGTTTACTTTAACTTTGAACATTTTGATTTGGCCACCATTTCTACAATTTACGCTTATGAATAGTTTTACAATTTTCAATGTGGTCGCCAGACTTCATATTTATAAGACGACATCTTTTTTTCCACGAATCCATAACTTTTTGGGTCATTTCCGGGGTTACTTTGCTCCATTCCTCAGTGAGTACTTTCCACAGC
>JAQGAP010003666.1:0-11929 GCA_034697805.1 Orchesella bifasciata | reverse complement strand
TTCCAATGGGGATGTACTACAGTAATCAGTCTTATCTCTGGAGCTGTTGCAATCATAAGTGTTTTAAGACACTCCAAAGGTGTCAAAAACGTTCCAAAAATGCTCAAGATTCATTTCTACTTTCGTTCGAGAGCTACTTTCACTTCGCTAATCAAACCAAAAACAGTTGAAGTGAATCGCAATGCATGATTAATTGGAACCTCTAGTGCCCCATTTCAGTAAGCGGGAATGTGTAATTTTGAGAAACCGGATAGTCATTCATACATTTCATGCTGTCTGCTACGCTACTTCTACACAAGCTCAAAATCTCAATCCATTTGCTTGTCAACTCAAACTTTTGTTTTGTCATCATCCGTTCTTCGGCTTACAATTTGTTGAATTCAAATTGCGAAACAAGTATTTAACTAGATACTCTGCCGTTACGAACAATTTAATTGCTGGTTATTTCGACAGTTAGCAGGTAAGAGTTTGTGTCAACTTATTATTATTTTTGTAATCGTAATCAATAATCATGTTCGTTTTTTTATTCACAGGAGGTTTAGAAATCAGCCAAGATGTTTCTTACAAGATCTGAGTATGACAGAGGTGTCAACACTTTTTCCCCAGAAGGTCGTTTGTTTCAGGTAAGTGTGATTATCACACTGTGATAGAAGAAGCTAGAAGCTTTGTGCTATAGAATTTGGTTATGTCATGGGGTTTAGGAAAATGTAGGGAGTGATGTTGAATGACATGTTTTAATTTTTACATATTTAATAAAATCTAGGTGGAGTATGCCATTGAGGCTATTAAGCTCGGGTCAACTGTGATTGGAATCTGCACTAGTGAAGGTGTAGTTTTGGTTGTAGAGAAGCGAATCACGTCTCCCTTAATGGAGCCTTCGACCATTGAGAAAATTGCCGAGGTTGACAGGCACATTGGAGTTGCGTGCAGTGGGCTTACCGCAGACTCTAAAACCCTTATCGATAGAGCTAGATTGGAGTGTCAAAATCACTGGTTTACTTATAATGAGAAAATGACTGTTGAATCAGTTGCCCAAGCCGTCAGTAACTTAGCTATAAAGTTTGGAGACTCTGATGATGATGAGGGTGCAATGGTAAGAGCAAAATGGAACTTATCTTGCTTTTTATTTTAATGTGTCCATTAACATAAAACAATCAAAATAGAAATGAAGATTTATTCATCTTGTAACATTTCCTTTTGCATTATAGAGTCGACCATTTGGTGTTGCTCTACTATTCGCCGGTGCAGATGAAAAGGGCCCTCAACTTTATCATATGGATCCATCAGGTACCTACGTTCAGTATGATGCAAAGGCAATTGGTTCTGGCAGCGAAGGCGCGCAGCAAACCTTGGTTGAAATGTACAATAAGGTAAAAAAGTAGTAGTCGATAAGCCTTTCACAATGAGTATAGTGGTGAAAGTCTTTCTCGCCTCTCGAGTTGGTAAACTAAGAACATTATAATTTACGTTGATAATTGCTATTTACAGTCGATGTCTCTGAAGGAAGCCGTCAAGACATCTTTAACCATTTTGAAGCAAGTTATGGAAGAAAAACTCAACTCCACCAACGTGGAAGTATCCATTGTGACACCAAAGGACAACTTCCACATGTATTCTAAGGAGGAAGTTGAAGAAGCAATCAAAGATGTGGCTTAATGATTCCACGCAGTTGCTTCAAACGTGAAACAAGGAAACAGCATTTTTCGTACAGAATTTTCTTAACATAAGTAAACACAATTATAGAATTTCGATGATATTCCATCTTTCATTTAATATTTTCTTCTTCGGGTTAAATAAAATCTTTGCTGATTTTAAAGGCTGTTTGTGATTTCATATTTTTTTTGTTTTGAAGCAAAATTACTAAAATTGCGCATGAAGCATATTTCATTATCATTTACTTTAGTACATCATACCTTTTACATATTCCATCGATTAGATTAGTAATATCATATTATTAATATGAGTAACTTGTTGCTGATCTTTGTACAATTTTGTTGGAGAAAAGATTATGTAGTATTATGTCGTGTATGACTAGCTTGGAGTCATCATAAATAGTTATACTACGCTTACGCATGATGTTCATTGTACATACTCTTGGCTTGTTGAGAAAATAAAATCTTCCTTCATGACAATATAATCGTTTTAGGTATATTTTCTTATCATCCATGACTATGGATGATGCCCGTCTAGTTGGGATAGTGGATAATCCGGTGAGTGAGCGTGAGCCAACAGAAAAAAGAGAAGCTTTTGCCTTGATCTTTCCAAGAAGAAACTACTGACTCTCCTCGTCTCTGTACTCTTCAATCTGTATGGATGAGAGATGGAAAGGAAGCTTACTTCACTCTAGCTCAGACGTTCGCATAATGTTAGTAATGAAGATGATATGGTATATATTGGTATTGGTGTAACGATACTCAAGCAAATGATTCATTCTCTCTGGATGAAAAGACGCAGTACAGGCACAAAGTATAGCTTATTTCCGTCTTTTCTCTATAGCCAACTTGTCCTGTTTTGTTGTAACCTCATTTTGTATCAGATCCAAGTGGTAAGAAGAGTTCTTCTTACTACCTTTTCTTATATCTTACAGCTACTTTTCCATTTTTGCCCGCAGGCATAATGCATTTAGGGCACAGAAAGTGTTGCATCAATTGACTTTTTCCTTATGTACCGTCAGCGATTGAAAAACGTATATGATGTCTCCAAACTTTGAGGGTCTTGTTACCGTTATATTGGTGGATGTAAACTTTTCCATTATTTGTATATGCCTGTAATAGCCATATCAATCATGATTGAAGATTTAAGAATTTCCCATTTACAATAATATATACAAATGGCCACATAATCTAGAATCAGAATCCCCTTACAAAATATACTTCGTTTTATAGCCTTCGACAAACCAGCTAGCAAACCCAGTTACGCAGTTAGCAAACCCAGCTAAATTAAAACGGAATAGGAAAAGTTGAAGCTATTGAACAATTTCAAACCGTTGAACTTTGTACCAATGAACGACTGCATGTTTATTATGAGTCTATAACAAGATATATATTGCCTTTGACATGGACGGAGAATTCAACAGGGAGAAATAGAGGACAAGAAAGAGATGGCTTCCTTTTCTACATTACATGCATCGTATCACGTATCGCATCATCATCCTCTTTCACTCACTAGGCACGCAAGTAACTCCAGTTCACGGAATGGAACAACTAGACCTTGCAATAATATTCAATTCTCAAAAAATGTGAAATGTATAGTAATTTAGCTCGTCATGAAATGAGCGTACAGCATTCATAGTACATACTCTTCTGCTTTTCTACTGACTGACTGAGGTCTGACTATCCCCCTTGCAAGGCTTGTTGGGTTTGCTCTTGCTCCACCACCACCAGCACAGCAACGAACGATAACGATGATATAAAGCATCAGGTTCTCCTATTTCACCACCAGCGAAGTTTTGTGGTAAGCTGTTGTGAGTGAGAAAGAAAGGATGAACGTAAATAGAAAGAGAGGAGAAGCAAAAAATACCCTTTTCTTTTCCCATACTTTCAGTTAGCCATCTGCAATTGCTTGTGACTGCCTTGTGATATGGACAGCTTTACAGTTTCACAAAGTTTTGGGCTGTCGAAAAAGCTTTTGGATAATATTTGTTCATATACGCAAGGCTAGGTACTTATACTTGCATGCTACAGCAGCACCACTGCACTACTCGTTCTTCCCTCAAAGCATAACTTCACTTACTCATCCAGCAGCCAAATAAAAGAGTGGTTTGGTTTGGTTCAACTGTTGAAAAAATAGCTTTGCATGCATGAAAGCTGCTACTTTCTTACCAACAAGTTTTGATAAATGAAAATAATATTCTGTTCTTACCATTTCCTTATCGTCATCTGCTTCAGCCTCCATACTTTTTTGGAATATTATTAATATTTACTTACTTGTTAGGCACACAGTCATGCATGTGCATAGGCATGTCATATGCATATGGAAAGCAGCTTTTCATCTTCTCTTCTCTTGTCTCTAATGTGTGTACTGTAAAAGAAATTTAATGTCCTTACCTATGCATACGCTTGTAAAATTGGGGACGGCATTTTTACCAGTTGTTGGACTAGACTAGATAAAGAAATTGGATCCTGATATTTTCTGGGTTTTCTTTATCGTACATGACATGACTCCTTTTCTTTCTATGCTATATGCTTACGTTTCTACCCACATCCAGTACCTAGTAGTATTCCATCCCAGATCCATTTTATGCATGTCAGAAGAAGTAACCCATATTGGTACTTTAACATCAATGATCAACCCTGTATTTTTACAAAGGAAGTTATTAATTTACACATGCATGAAGATTTTGTTTGTAACTTTTATCATTTTATGAGATAAGACATCGTACGAAGGCCTATTCTTTTATTTCTAAAGGCTGTCATTGCCATTGTTGATTGTAGTTTTATTCATTAAAATGCTTACAGTAATAATATATAAAGTTTTCCTTCTTTTTACTAGATTGCATAACAAAATAATAATCTACAGAAGAATGAGTGTTTTCCGCAAAAACAAGGAGAAAAATATTTACATAATAATATAGCTAAAGCTAATGCCGTAAGGAAACTATATACATAACATAATACGCCTAGTAATTTTGTAGTATTCAATGTACAGCAGTACAAAATTCACAAAAAGTGAACACAATATCATATCATACTTGACATATTTTGTAACTTTTGTAATACGTACATGTACCTACGCTATAAAGCAACAGCAATAAGTTGATTAAACTATTAAACTCCCAGATTATACATTGTAGTACATAATTTACAAATACACAATGCATATTACGCTATACGTGTCATTTTTTATCCCAGCAATGATACTAGAATGTCCTTCATAGTTGCTGAATAGACCCTATAAGGAAGAGTGATTTAAAACTTTCACTTGAAGCAAACGTAAAGTTTATATTATATGCACCAGATCAGGATCTACGTACTATATCGCATCCATATTCTGCACACGCTTACAACGCACATAGTGAGTATAATAGTCGTGCGACAGAGATAAACCTATAATATGAATGTGTGCTGCATGAAACATCAGAAAGTAACGGATGACAGAGCTACGCACTATATTCATGTACATTGGTATTGGTACAAAGGCAACTGAGCAGACAAACAGAAAGAGGTGACTGAGGCAAGTAAGTAAAGTAAGTAAGTAAGAGAATTTTTCCAAACGACTAACACAATAACACAAAGGCGAAAAATGGAAAGGAAAGAGTACCTATCTACCTATTTCTCACAAAAAGTGTTTATTTTCATCACTTCATATCAAGCTCAAGCATTTCTTTTCGAGGAATAAGAATACTGCGCTTTGTGGTAGGATGCAATGTACTGCTTTGTGCTGCTAATACGCAAAGGTAATGTAGAGAGAGAGAGAGAAGGTTTTTAGTTTTTCAGCGAAATAAATGTTAGTTTTCATTTATATACTTCACTCCTTCCCTAATGCATACTGTGCAGCATGATCAGAAAGGAGTACAAAAAAGAAGCAATATGAGATGCAATGGAATGAATGTAAAAACGAAAGGAGAGTGAGAGAAGGTCTCCTGTTCTCTTTCCTCTGTAGTAAAGAGTAAGAGTAAAGGTATAATAGCAATAAAAATATAACGAAAGTGGTGTTCAAGCGTTTTGTTTCCTTTTGGACGGTTTCTCCATAATGTTTTTCATTCGATTCCCATCCCAATGCTACTACTCACACACATATCTATCTATATATGATGTAGTTAGTTAGTGCAAGTGGTAACGAAAAGTAAGTAAGTGAACAAAATATCTTTCGCTTCTCACTCCCATGTTGGTTTGGTAGGATATGGGTATGGGAATTTGGTGAATGTTGTTCAAAAGAAGAGTATGCACGAACACACATCAATACATACATATACAACTATGCGGATTGCATGTGGTACAAGTACATCTACTTGTCCTCTCTCTTTTCATCCATGGAATCCCTCATCATCATCATCAACAACATCCAACGTAGATATTACTCCACAGCAGCATATTTACTTGCTATGCACATATCCCATCATCCTTTCCTTCATAATAGTCCAATGTTTTGTGTATAACTATTGCAATTGCCTCGTGTCTCTTCCTTTCGTTCCTTATCCTTGCTCTTGCTTCCTGTGAGTCCTATCTACGTTCAATGCTGTGGGATGAAAATGGGGAGAGCAGCAGAGTGAAGGCAAAGTGAGAGAGAGAGAGAGGAGAGAAGGAGAGTACTTCGCATTATTATTGCCAAGCATTATTTCATTCTCTTCCTCTTCTGCTATGCCAGTTCTCTCCCTTTTTTTTATATACGTATCCTTTGTACACTATTATAGGTACATTCTGTTAAACGACTACCACTACTGCCTTCCTGCCTCACAGCTCAGAACAGGAACACACACAAGACTGACAAAGAGAGAGAGAGAGATATATATATATTATATCTCTACTATATACATACACATTGTTAAGCTTTTAGAAATTCTATTTACAATTAAATCCAATAGTTTAACAATGTTGAGTACTGTTACATAATTGTGCAACTATCACACTGTCCCCTCATTTTAGTTGGGTTGAGTGTTACATGGCAGAAAGTGGTGTTGGGCTTCATCCCATTTCCCCATTGGTAAAGAAAGCACAGGAAAGCCCGTCCCGTCTGTATGGGCAGATATCACTTTCACCCAAAATCATATTCCCGCAAGAGGAACAAGCGAGCCATAAAAGCGTTCTTGCTACTGCCTGACTGAACCACAGTGCATTTACACAGTTTTTCAACTTTTGTTTACTTTCCAGTTGGAGTTTGAAGGATTTTTTTGAGATTTTCTCGCCATTTGAGTGGTGAAAGCAGGATGAACTGGAGGTGGTTAAAATGTGTTTAAGTTGATTTTTTTTGGTGTTATGAATTATATTTGGGTTTGTTAAAGGAAAAGCAGGTCACAACTTTCACTGCCATCATTGTATCATTAATTGAGGTGGATTGTGATTAAATAATTTTTTTTCGCATTCGAATCGAAAGCCTTACTACTCCACGGAAGGAGTGATTATTGTGTCGTGAATAAATATTATATCCTACTCTACTGACATTTTTTCGAAATATGACAAGTGACAAATATATGAGAACAGGCATGTTGGAGCTGAAATGATGTGGATAACGTTTTTGACACCATTTCAAGCGTGATAATTTATCCGGGCATCGTCAAGTATCATTGTTTTAAAAAAAGTTATCTTAAGCGGAACACTTCACTCTGAAGCCTCCGCAGTTGATAAATGGGAATAAGAACAATTGCGTACGAAAAAGCTTCCCCTTCAACCGAAAGGAGGAAAAAGGACGAGGAGGAGGAGAAGGAACAGAGTCATCCTAAGAAGCAACTAGATCCTCCAGGCGCTGTGGTAGTTGAGGAGGAGGAAGCTAATAAACCAACAAGCTCAGCATCCCTTCGAAAAATTACAAAGGTTTCAAAAAGTCCAGTAAAGTTACGAACCCCCGCTTCAATGGCGAGATTGGGAGGCATCAAAGTGGGCACGAGGAAGCTGAAAAAACACAGAAAGCGAACATTGTATGTTCATTCTGCCAACAAAATTCTGAGAACAAGCATAAAATCCAATAAAACTAAACGGGCATCCAAAACTGAAGTAAGTAAAGTGTCATAGTAGAACGTCTGCTTTTTATTCACTAGGTTTCTGTAAACCATCTTGTATTAATAATTAATTTTCTCTTGAAGGATAAAGCCCGTGGAAGTCCGGCCCTGCCATGCAGAACCTCTACAAGGACATGTGTTCGACGCAACAGCAGAGGTACTATTGAAATATTTTTTGGAACTCTCATTAACTGACAATGCATATTTCATAATTAAATCGTCATTCCTAGAGGGAATCCCGGAAGCCCCTTTGAGAACCGTTGAACTTATAAAGCGTCCCGTTGAACTCCGAGAACCAGCTACTAAGCTTTTATTCATGGCTAGTCTAGGACTGTATCCACAAACAGGTAGACATTTTTGTTTTGTTTAAGTCGGTTACATTATTATGCCCTCAATTTGGAAAAGTTAAAAAGCATGATTTTGTTTTTAGGGGAATCTGATATGACACCAATAGTTGTCATAAAAGAACTATGCAGTAGCCCAGGAAAGAAAAATGGTGTACGAAAAAGTTTGGAGTTGCCTCTCATGCCGGTAAGGCCCTCATTCGAATATAATATTCAGTTGAATCGATATTTCCAAATAAAATCCATCGGAATCTTGTATAACATTTATTTATTTATTGCAGTTTCACAAACGCTACATTGATCTCTCTAATCAAGATAAGCGCAGCTTCTCAGAAAACATTAAACCAGCAGCTAGTAAGCAAGGAAAGAAGGAACAGCAGCAAAAAGTTAGTGCAGTCAGCGTCAATAATAACAACGTTAGTAAAGAAAGTACTAATTTGAAAGCGGATGGGAAGAAGAGTCCTGCCACAAGTACTTTGCCACCTCCTCCTATCACAGTCAACCCGGTCGCTCAGAACCTTGCCAGCTCAAGTGAAGCTAGTACTACACGTAAAACTCCAGAGTATCAGCCACCTCCGCCAATTGTGAATGTGAATGGTTTCAATCTCAATAATAATAATAATTCCATCAAATCGACATTGGCATCTACCTCTACAAGCCATAGTCTCACCATCACTCCCGCAATCAACAAGCTATCTGTCACCTATTCAAATGCAGCTGAAAAGTATCCTTCAAAACCAAAGTCTTTACTCAAAAGCAAACTTTCTGTTTCTTCTATGAATGAGGAGTTAAGTTTCTTCTTGGGCCCTAGTTCTAAAACTAACTATGTAACACCTGAAGCTTGCAAACCAATGGCTCCCGAACCGGTGTTTAATGCATATGATAACTTACCAAACGCTATGAATCTCATGTTATCTAACGTTACGATAATCCCTAAATCATCCATCACGGTCCCATCGAGGAAGAGGTCCGCTAGCCCTAAAATATCTGAGTTCAGGTATATGGAGCCAGGTAACACTACAAATGCAACTATGAACGGGAACTTTTCAGTTCAGGAAAAACGGCCGCGGATGAAACGTCCCAAGAATGTCTCTGAAACCGGGAAACCTATGGAACAATTTTCATTAACAACACCAGTCAGTGTTAGCAGCATTTCTCCAAGTTGCCCAATCAATTTTTATTCACAATCCAACATTAATACTCCTGTTCCGGAAGAGGCATTGAATCTTTGCGTAAAAAGACCATCGGTGCAGCCAGTTATGACAACTATCAATAACAACAAACTTCCCCCAAAGTTGCAGAATACTCCCAATGCGAGTTCTGAAAAGAAAAGCAAAGTAAATGGACAAAAGCCTCTTAACCTTGTCATACCACGACCACCCCCGTTGATGAAAGCTCCACTTGAAATCACTAACATCCCAAACTCAACATGTCCTCAAAATGTCAAACAAGCTGCCAAAGCCAAGTCACAACCTAAAAAGCCCAGAAAACCACGACAGAAAAATAATCAACCCATTGTAGATATGCAACAATTTCTGCCAATGATTGCAGCAGTTCCACTTCTGCCTGCTGAAACAACAGTTCATGCAAAGTCGTTGTTGAAATGTATGAATGGAGAGGAAAATACCTGTGTTCGGGAAGTTGGAGAAAGTTTAGATTGTAAGTGACGAATGACCTTATAAATGAATATCCAGTCATTTAGTCCTTGACAAAGTATAACTAATTGTTTTAAAATGATTTTAGCTGTGAAAACAATGCTGGCTAGACTCCAGACGAGCATAGGACCGGCTGTCAATGGTGTTCGGCTCATCACAATTGAATGAAAGATTGAAAGAAGAGCTGTATAATAATTACTTCCTGTATTAGTACCTAAAAGTTTGTCTTCGTCAGTAGCAATGCTTATGGGAAATTTTTCGACTGAAATACTTGCCTTACTAATTTACGAAAACCGAAATGATTGGAAAAGGAAATAAGCCAAAATATTATAGGCTATATAGTACTTTCGCAGATTCAATAATTTACATATTTTCATACATTTTTACAGTAGACTAACAAATTATCACCAAGCTAGTTTTCTACCTTAGAAGAACCTCTTACCGTACGTAGATTCTTTGACTGTCTCTCTATAAAATTATTCTTCCTCGTAGTAATGACATTGAGCTACATTTCAGGAACCTGGCAGTAGAAATAATCACCTTCAGTATGTTTATACTGTGCCTTATGTTTGTTATATATTATAATATTACTTATCATGTATTTTTAAGAAGCAATCGCAATGCTTTAGTATTTATTATTTCTTCCTTATTGCCTACATATTCTACACACTCACAGAGTAGTGTACAAATGTATTTCATATGAGTTCAAGTATTTTAGTTTTACGTTAGTATTGTAAGTTTTGTATTGTACTTCTGAGCAGTTACAAGTAATTTAGGGTTTTGTTTGAGGATTTTACTTACGCATAAATTCTTTTTCCCGAGTTACCGTACACATTTGTACATAATTCATTGTTTGTCCTGGGCATCCACAATGCTTGTTTGCGTTGATTTGATGTACGAAAAGCTAATCTCCAGAAATACTATTTCAGTGAAGAGAAAGCATGAATGAGGAAACTAAGTATTTGCTGCGTTCTGGGAATTAGTTCATACTTTTGAATACATCATAAAATAATTTTTATTGTAACGTCAATTATTATTGAAGGCCGTCACTTTTCTTGGTCTTTATCGCACCAGTTAAACCGTAGAAGTGTTGCTAGATCTTTTGAGGAAATTTCGCACTATCTTTGTACATTTGTTTTGTCTAAGTAAATGGATGAATTTATATTTGTATATATTATACATTTGCTGGAACCAAAATGATATAGTTTTTAGCAATCTATTATTATATGAATCAATAAAACGCTAACAAGAAAGTTATATTATGTAACGTTGTTCGCGGAACTGTTTATTATGCATAATCAGTAAATTAAACGAAATTGAACAATTACAATATTATAATAGCGATATAAGAACGGTACGACGAGAAAACTCACTAATCTAACTAAATAACTATACGAATAACAAATTAAACAATTTCATAAGTACTTATGGGGTAATACAATCATATACCGGAAGCTGTGAGCAGTACTACTTCTGTGCCCAATTGAGTTAACCGTTTAAGAGAATCTGAAACAAAATATCATTTACCACATAAAATTGATCCCCACCGAACATAAAAAACATTCTTATATACACATGCATTTTTTGAAATATTGGATACTGTTACAGTCGCACATACCATTAATTTCCTTCTGCGAAGGTGACGACTGCTGAATGGTCTGGCCATAAAGAAGATTAGTTGGGATTCGATGCACCCAAATCTCCCAACCCCCGTCATCATCATCATCATCGTCATCATCCTCGTCGATGTCGCTGCTCAAAGCTTTAGTAATACATTTAGAAGAGGGCAACACAGCAGACAGCGATTCAGCTGCTAAAGAAAAGTCTGATGTTTTATTATCGTTGGGAACAGTCTGAGGGCCACGAAGGAAATTAACAGCGGAATCACTCGGTCCAGTTTCTAATTTTTCATTGAGCACACTGTTAATGTGCTTTTCTTCCATGCTTTTTGGTTTGTGAGTTTCTTTGTTCAAGATGTTCATGTCATCTTGTAAATTAGTTGAACACTTGTCTTCAATAGGAGTTTCAGTTTCTGCAATTTAAAGTTACAATTTTTTAAACCCATGTCTTAAAAAACTTAGAAAATTTAGAGCAGAAAGGTTAAAGTAGAAATGATATAACATACCAATCTTGGGTTTTTTACACCGGGGAAACAATCCAATTGAGTCCATGAACATTATCTTGGTCTTTTCATCGTCAAAATCAAGAGGCAATTTGAGATCCTCAACATATCTAGGCCGGTTTTGTGGCCAAAGAAAACCTGTAACAAGATTTTT
>JAQGAP010003665.1:0-11930 GCA_034697805.1 Orchesella bifasciata | reverse complement strand
GATAAAATCTATATCTTCTTGAGGAGAAGCATAAATTGAATATACTTAATATCTAAAGATGTGTGAGGCAGCTTACAGAGCAGCAAAAATTAGTACACTAATTTTAAGTAAAGCAGCCTCTTAAAAGCCAGGGATTTGTTCCGTTACAACGCCAAAGAAACGAGTGCCACCCGCCACACAGTTCATAATCAAATGCTTCACCGTTGTTTTCAATTGCACTTTTCAAAAATCTTCATTCCAGTTCTACCACTATCAACAACTCTCAGTTCCTGAAACACTAATAATGAGGTAGCTGAAACACTTCAACAAAGTTGGAGTATTAAGTGGTACAGTATTAAAACTCTTAAAACCCCACTTGACAGTCAAATAAGGTATTTGAAAATTATAGAAGAACACTGAAACTAATACCCACTGTTAACCGATGCTCCTTTGCTTGGGTAAGTGATTATGTAGTAAGAGTTATGTAAGAAATTGGAACGAAGGAACAGTATAATCTTTTTTTACCACAGTAAAGGTGCTGGCGAAAAAGTGGTACATTTTTCTCCGAACTGAATTGGATAAAAGCATAAAATAATATTTCGTTAGACGTTGACTGTTTCTTAAACAACTCAGCTTCAACAATGTGCATTAAAAGGAAATCGAATGTCTAACTTTATTTAGAAAATAAATGAACGGAATTTTGAAACGTCAATTCATAGAACTGAAATACGACTACAATCACTACCTGCTGTCATTGAGGTTTAACATATAAAAGGAATCCTTTGAAAGTACATTCTATACAAGTTTAACTTCTACCAGTTTCTGAATCAACGAGTTTGAAACCTTTTCCTAATTTTATTACATAGAAAACTCACGTATTGTCTGTCAGTATACTTTGTAACAACTGCATTGAAGCACGTTGATTAACTGACTGATAAAGTCAGATCTAAGAAAAATTCAAAACTAACGATATATTCAAACGAAAACGGTATTGTAAAGTTTGCTTCAGACCTAATTAAAAGAGACAGTGGAACAGAGTAGTGTAAGCAATCTAGCAAAAGTAGTGTGGCCGCATGGGCTTCTTGGAATCCCGACAATGGAATCTTTCTGCATTGTAAAAAGCGTTAATTATTATCGATTTGCAAATCAACTGGTATTGTTCCCAACCCCTCTTGCAAGCATTCCACTCGAATGGTTCATAATTAAGTGTAACAGGTGAATTTCAAATTATATGACAAATAAAACGTTATGGCTGCGACGGCTGACTGTCCAATAAACTCACTTTTACTTGTTACTTTTTAAAAGACCGAATTAGGTGGTTTGCGCTATAGTGTGAAAGTTTACTAGGAACCCAGATGAGAAACAAGAACAAACACTGTTATAAAATCCTTATCAAAAGAATAGAATTTTTGAATCGCATGCACTTCAACTTTCCACAGTTCTATGTACTTTGTGAATTTTCATTGTTTGTAAAAATTTGAAATATTACGACATTCTGTCTCTTTTTTGCGGGTTTATGAAGAAAAAAGATGCAGAATCCATTCCCTAAACTTTTTTATATATGCTGATATTTGAAGTTTGTAAGCAAGTCAGACGTTACGTTTGTGAAAAGGCTACTGCTAAAATGATGATGAATTTGCTCTAGTTTTCCCCATTCTTATTAAACAAGATCGGCGAGCTTGAGCTAAAAAGTTTCATCATGAGTATTACACTAAACTTTTCGTTGACAGTTTTTTCTTGCATGCCGAAAGGATAGCCTTAGGAGTATAAATGTTTTGACACCAATTCTGTTTAAATGAAATTGAATTACTTACAACCACATCATGAAACAATTGACGCTTCAGTGGTAAAACGTCCGTAACGTTTTAAATATCTTTTTTTGTGTCTTTTTGGTTAAAAAAAACCCAAATTATGATTATCAAATTTCCCAAGAAACGCTTTATGCTAAAAATCCTATGCGTGGGGTTAAAGACTCTTAAAACATTAGGCGTTCCAGTATTAACTAACGGTTATTTCAATAGAGAAAGAAGAACGTTTAAGTCATTCTTAAGAAATGAGGATCAGAATTTTCACAAAATGCTCGTATTCAAAACCATGATGACACATTTTAATATCTAACGCATGATAACTTTAAATAAACTTTTGAACGAAATATCAAAGAATTATTTGGAATACAATTCGTCATCGCTTTTTAGTTCACATAGTGTTTTTTACAGACGGTGCGAAATCTGTTTGATGTCTCTTTAAACCAGACAAGGCGATATCAAGAGCTCAATATTTACATGTCGTTCTACACCTCAGGAAACACAATGCTAATATGGTGCTTGGCTGCAAAATTTAAGGTGAACAATTTCATTACAGTAGTAATTGTATAGAATCGTTTGCGTGATTTTACATCTGAAAATGCTGTTGGCAGTTCCAAACAGCTAGAATTCCATACGGTTGAAAGTTTGCACACGCTGTTTAAAATTCAAATAATGTACTCCACGTAATTCCACTACTGCTGATTGATCAAAGATGGATATCAATAGTTGAGGGAAAACAAATTGAAAAAAGATATATAAAGAATTTGTTTCTAAAACCCACGCACCATTTTTTATTTTGTTTGATCAAGGTACCACGAATTGCCAACAGATAATATTATATTACTTGTACATTTTTTATTCCATGGATTTTAGAAACTAGACAAGTTTTACCAAACCAAGTATTACTTTACATAGTTGGGCTACAAAGAATAACTATGAGCAGCTTATTGTATATAATAATATGTACGTATTCCTTTTTCTACTAAATATTATGAACCACCATTTCTAATTAATTTTCAAACATATACAAACCTTTAATTTCAGATTGAACAAATTTGAAATTTATGCGTAGCTCATCGCTTCCCTTATGAAAAATCAGTCAGAATATAAACCCCCGCATTTAATTGGTAATTCGTAAAATTACTTTTACTATGAATTGAAATTTTTTCCTATTTTACTCCTACATAATCTGGAATATGTCTAAACTGGAACTGGTTGGATAATGTTCCTACCCCGCTTTCTACCAAATTTCATCATCTCCTTCAACCAAAACAGTTTGGAGAAAGTCTCCCTGAATTTCCTACTCATGCTACAATACAAAATAAAATTTATAGCGGAGTTAAGTAGTGTAAAGATGTCCATGAGGTCCGCCAGGGGCATGTAGCATGAGATAAAAAATGGGTCTCCTAAAGGCCCAGATAAAAGTCCAAGAAGACCTTGTGGAAACTCCGTAAACAGGAAGAGAAGGAGAACTGTCAGAAGCATTTTTGTTGTGCGGTCTGATCCAATCCCCATATCATGACTGGATCTACTACTTCCTCGCCCACTGCACGAAGTACCACTACTCAAGTCCTCGGATGGGCGATGACGGTTGGCGAAAAACAGGCTTTGTCGTTTCTTTGATCGCATTAGAGAGAGTATCAGTCTGAGACTTACTATTGTAAGTATAGCACAGGGAATTAGTTTCATAACAACACTGAAAATAGAAAAAAATCGAATGTATTTTTGAAAATCGTCTACATTAAACGGTTAAATTTAGGTGATTCGTCTTTTTACACTAACCTGTAAAGCCAAAAGTTGGTGGTCATCAAAAGTGGGTGGTTGTTAGCTCGATCAGACAAATTGACAACATATTTCCTTTCGCTAGATGCAGAATTGGGAGTAGTTTTCTTCATGGTTATTTCTCTTACAGCATAAGTTAGATAATTTGGAATGCAGATGATTGGTACAACAATGTAGCCAAGAGCAATGGCATACTTGGCTCTTCGCATGGTACAAACTTCCTTTGATTTAAGGGGCATCGCGACTATAATATAACGCCAAACGGCCAACGTCACATTCAGCCAGATTGAGATTGTATGACAAACCTACAAGTAAAGAGAAAGCAGTTGTAAGTGAAAGTAAACGCCAATATGGTATACGGTATCAAGTTATAAGGGTTTTTATGTTAGACTCTTACCTGTGAAAAATTTGAGTGCATCAACACAAATATTGCCCACCCGTACGTTTTCTCATGTTTGAAATAAGTCATGTAAATCGCGTACGGAACATACTCCATCATGTTTAGCAGGTCTGCAAGAGCCAGCCCGGTGAGAATAGCGTTGGTTGGATTGATCGTTTCCCTTCTTGTCAAAACAATCAGATTCAGGATGTTTGCAATCGATCCAAATAAGCAAACAACCAAACTGGCGTAGCCGTGAATGCCCCTGTAGGCGTTGCCAAACAACTTGAGACTATCACCACAATATTCCAATTGAATTGTGATAGGAATGGCATCTCCAACTAGGGTATCATTCTCGAGCTCATCCACCTCCAGGAATGTCCCATTTACCGTGGAAGTCATAAAGCTTGTATAGGCGTCCATTTTTTCGTTTTTCTGATTTTAATTAATCAAGTCAAAATTTTGGTTCGCCAGGAAATATCTGGAATAAATAGTAAAAATGCAATTTCACAAGACATGAATGACAATGAAACACAAATATGATGTTAACTTGTTCCAGATGGTTTAGTCTAGAGAACAGAGTACAGATTTGTATTACAATTATATAAAAACTTGTTCGAGTTACCCCGTTTACTCCTTTTGACTGGGGGTATTAAATGAATAGGGATCTTGTGTCTCTTAGTACTTACATTTTAGACTCACTTCATATTTCCTATGTGAAACTAACACCCGAGCAGTACAACAAACCAACACTGACTGAGAAATTTTTGTGCATTCACCACTTTCAGAAAGCATCTACCTTGCCTAATGTAAGAGATACATTTTTACCGATCGTAGCTTTTAACACGTATGTTGAAGACACTCCGTATTATTTTATATAGGATCTTCAAGAATCAAAGTATTCGTGAAATCAGACACCATGTCTTTCTCTTAAAATGTCCACAATTTTGCTGCAAAATACCATATATCCGGTTTACGGAATGGATTTAAACAACGGAAATTTATTGCCCATCCGGTTTTAATCCGATTTTATATACTTAAGTATACATTTAAACCACATTAATTTATCTTGAGTTATATACGATACTTTCCCTACGACACGGTGAACCTATTTTGTTACATACCAAAAAATTCTCATGTCAAAAACAATTTGCATATGCCATGAAAACCATGAAATTGAATCGGAAATGAAAGGAATACAGATCTGTATGCTTCAACGTCATTCCTTTAGTTGACTTTTCTAGGGTGAATTGAAAAACATCACCTCTTTAATGTAAAACTTGCAAAAGGTAGATTTCAGGCAGGTTTGATTACTTGGTAAAGTGCATTACGTCATATCCCCTTTCCCTCATCACGGACAATACGGAAATGTATAAACCTTGAACAACATACAACTTCTCATGGAGTTATGCAATGGATTGCCGTAGGGTCACGCCAAGATCAAAGGCTTCACTCAAAATAAACGACAGCAGTCCATTATTTGGCCTTTTTTCAAGAGTGAACTTCCAAGAGTATTTGCATTGCGACTTCGGTTTCATGCAAAATTTGTAACGTCTTTGAGCAAAAACATTCCCTTTGGTGATATTTATTTCGTGATACAGTTTAGTTTCGTTTGCTTGATCATATACTTTCACTAGCTTGAATTTTTAAAATTGTATTACCTAAATCATACCCAACTGAGTTTTAATTCGCTATACGGAGGTAGGATGGATTTGTTTCATAACCAAATTGGAATACCGCATTCTCAGAAGACCGTGAGGAATGACACGTAAAAGAAATTGCTTTTTTCTATGACGAAAGCAAAGCGTAAAAATTATTAGGAAACCTTAACCGTATACGACATTTTATATTTTTTAACAGATGGAAAGGATGTGTTGTCCTTCAACAATCTTGGATGCATTAACCTAGCCCTTCTTGAGGTATC
This sequence comes from Orchesella bifasciata, assembly GCA_034697805.1. Lineage (NCBI taxonomy): Eukaryota > Metazoa > Arthropoda > Collembola > Entomobryomorpha > Orchesellidae > Orchesella > Orchesella bifasciata. The sequence goes on along the minus strand of JAQGAP010003665.1, from coordinate 6,061 downwards.
ACAACCAAAGCATAGAGGAACAGCTACCCAGAAAAAATTATGTCGTCGCATTAGCTATTGAAGTTGCATCCCCAAGAAAATATTTTGACAGGCTTTTCTTGTCATCGCATTGAAAAGCCCCTTCACTTCCATTTATTTCTTTCATAGGTTCTTCATAACCATCCTGAAAGTGAAAACCCTTAATGAAGTGCAATGGAATTTTTTGAGTTTAGAAACCACACGTAAGAAAATGTGCTGACTTTGGTATTGTCATCAACCCAGTTCTTGAAATAAACTAGTTGAACAAGTTACAAAGCGCTAAACGAGACTGAGCAAAACATGGGCTTGCCGGCATTAGTATAAAAACAGCGACTATATTCCAAGTCAAGAACTCACTCCGTTATAATTTGTAATTTGCCTTTTGAAAGAAATTTCCTTGACAAAGTTACCAGCACGTTGCTGATTGTGTGAGGAAGGACTAATTAAATAAAAGCCGAACCGTTCTCGTGGAAAAGCTACTCTTCATTTTCTATGGGGAGACATATAAACATCGAGATTGAGTAATATTGGGAACGTGTTACAGGTGTTAGGGATATGCAATATACATTATGTACCTAGATATTATGTATATGGTATGATATGATATGAATGATATTTAATATAACGTAATATGCATGTATGTAGCATATTGCATCATGTCGTTCATGAAACGATGATGATTTGTCATGCATTCATCGTCCGGGCCCTTTGTATGTCACTTGGTTATTCCCACACAAGGCAATGACCGCAAGTACCGTTAAGTAAATAACGAAGGGATTAGTTTGTTATATTTATAGATAACGATGAGAGTGGGAATCGATAAGGGCAATGTCCGGGCATGTGAGGCATTTCCCCAACATTGTCAATAGTATATAAGGAAGATTGAATAAAGTACAAGGGATCAGTTGTCAACTGGACGTTCCCGAAGTAACCAACAAGTACAAACTATCACCTGCAAGGTGTGTTCTCTCCCGACATATCACTCTTGCACAAATCATCAACATCATCATTTAAATCACAATCGGTGTACATAACACAGGGTATGGGCTAATATTGCATAATGCATGACTATGACATTACTATACATAGGTTGTTCTTGTTCCCGGGACACGTCGTAATCGCATTGATATTAGGCCTGCTCAAGATGAAGTTGCGATATTGATCCCTATTCATTCTTCGTCAAAACTAATTAGAGATTACATCTTCGTCCAAACAAATTACATTTGCGAATACAAAAAGGCTGGCCCATTGCTGCAAAATTTGACGCGAATCAGGAACCTAGATGTAGATGGAACAGCCGCACGTAGTCAAAAGCCTTATGAAGAAAGCAACAAAATGCTTTTCAAGCCATAAAAGTGATATCTCTCTGCCATGCAATCTTATTATACTCCAAATCAAAAGGAAAAAGGAAAGGTAAAAGATTCTTCAAAATCGAACAAGCCATATTATACAGTTTTGTTAGATGATGACTGCTGTTTCTCCCTCAATAGAAAACAGGTATTATTTGTCAACAATAAAGGATAAGGGAAAATCCAACGTCTTTCAAATCAATTCAAATCCAAAAGTTTTTAAAGCTACCTTTTACGAGTTAGACTGGTGCTAGTTTCAGAAACAATGAATTTAAAACCTTTTTCATTGCCTTCTTGGATAGAAAAACTTTTTTTTAGGTTTTTCAAGAACACATGTTACAATACAGCAAAACACGTCGCCTTGATATTGACTTTCACTATCGCTTTCTCCTAATTTTTCTGTACGGAATAAATGTAAGTAGTGTATAGATGAAGTCAAATACGTTTTAACCATATATTTATATTTTTTGCCACCCCAAGCTTTGAGATACTTTTCAGTAGACTGTAGACATGGCTGAAACAAAAATTAGATTTTTCACGTCTGTTTTGAAATAATGACATTTCTCGTTTTCTTTGACGTTTCCTGAACTAGTAACGTGGTAGCAATTTTTATACATTATTACATCTTACAAGCATTAGCTGCTTTACCACCGTAAAAAATTAGCATATTAGCAATAACCCGTAAGATCTTTGAGACACAAAATAGGATTTAGTTTCACGCAAAATGACTACCCTGGTAATTTATATGGCAATTAGTAGGTTGTTTTTTGCCGTTTGCCAATTGCCATAGCCATTACCAGTGAAAATCACTTTGGTTTCCCATACCTTTGTTATCCGAGAGATATTTCCTTTACAAATTGTGGCTCAATAAGTAGTTTTCACACAATACTACAACTATGTGCACACTGTACAGTTACAAACTTGCAACTCTATTTTCCCCTTTAAAGCATTAATAACAAGCGTTAAAGTTTGTAATATTTCACGCTAAAAAAGTTTTATAGACAAAACTACAGACAGTATCACTACCACCACTAGTAGCAACATTGTGTGAAAGAGAAGAGGAAAATGAGTTACAACTCAGACTAGAAATTCCTTCAACATCCACTCCGCTCAACAAGTCATGACAGACTGAACTCCAGAGACCAAACTCGCGTTGCTTTTGAGAGAAAGTTGCTGCTGTTGAAATGATGATGAATTTGTTCGCAGCTTTTCACATGCAAGAGATTGCCCAATTCAACCACTATACAAGATATCAAGATACCAAGATACAACGACTTCTGGCAATAACATGATTTCCGGTACACACGTAAGTTCAGTTACTACAGCTCGGATACATTGAGCAGTATTTTGAAGGAATTTAAAATTAAAGTTGTTAAAATTAATGTTTTAAGTTGCATTAATTTTTTAAAGACCTTTTTCTAATTTTAAACGACATACTATAAAGGAAAGGACTGTGGATGCTGCGCAAAAATTCATTCTTGTTTTTATGATGAGACGTTTTTACTTCCTCCTACACCCACAATATTATGTCCTACATGAAAAAACATTTCATTGGGTCTTGAGCAACTCATTAATTTTACAACGCTCTATTCCGTCCACAATATTATGTCATCCCAGTAAAAAACATTTCAAGGGATCATGAGCAATGTAAAATGTGGAAGGGAACCATATTTCGAAACTCTCTAATTGGGCAAGTAATGTAGATGTTGTTAATTTTTATTTGTTATTCAGACAATTTAAAACCTACAGCCAAGTCCACTTAAAATTGCGTCGTACGACAAAATGTTTAGTTGATGCAAAAACATGGTACGTCTCTAAAACTGGCTTTGTATGAACGAATTTGTTTGAACAAGTTAAATAAATGCCATTGCTTCCGATTGAAACTATATAAACAAGGGCGGGCCTACAAACATTTTGTGATTACATAACGTTCTGAAAAAAGAGAATAAGGGTGCGTGTGTTTTTGCTTGATTTCATTTGATGAAAAACAAGTAAATGTTTTGAGCACTCACAAATTGGTTCTGTAGGTGCTCTTTAGTAGCTAAAACACAATTATTTTGTACTTTTTTGTTACTTTTACGCATCAAATATTGACTGGATGCTAAAAATAGAAACAATTCCAACACTGAAAACCATGATCCTTCCTTAGTCCTAAAGAGACTTAAGTATGGTACTTCAACACATAATAAATTTTTAATTTGGAGGTCGAAAGCAATAACATGGATCTACGTCATGTCAGCGCTTCCATCTACGATGCTACGCAGTTGTATTAAATACATGTAATATCACATAGTTAGCTTTTTTAAGCAACAAATGTGCGCACAAAGCTCAATTCCAGATAAAAAATAAACGGATTTTTAGGAAACAGTTCGGTTTCTAAATGTGCTTGAAAATACGGTGTGTTATTTCATGATGATTACAATCAACTTTGAAAGACTTTTTTCACAGCATTCAGGAGAACTCAACTTATTTTGGAAAACATTTTCGACAGACCTGATCTTCATTCTAATTTAGATACTTGATTTACAAACCTTTTTACAATACAGTGTAATATGATGTAACACTTGAAAAATCACTAGTTAGCTCTAAATATAGGAAGGAAAAAATAAACTTTTTTTCGTTGAAAACCATAAAGTGCGCTTGAATACGAGTGCTGAAAAGAGGTTTTTCTTAATTCCGGGTATGAGTATCTAACTCATATATACTTGAATATGTTTACGCTGCTATGCTAGGATAAGATATAGAATGATATATTTCTTTCTCAAATTCGACGCTAGTTATAAAAAATTGTAGCAACAATAAATACAAAAAATCAATCGTGCCAAACAGGAAAACTTACAGCTCACAACATTGAGTTTTTTTACTACAAAATGTTCAAATGAAGAGAAATCAAAACTTAATGAAATAAACTTAAGTTTCTCGACTCCAGTATCAAAGCCGACTCTTCTCATGATTTCTCTCCATTTGTATTGCCCTTTATTTGTCCAGACTTTTTGCGAATCTCAGTACATCTCCTTTTAGCAGAAATATGAGCGAAGAACAGTCGGTAATCAAATCATCAGAGGTTCATCATGGTGATTCGTTGTAAGTTTTATCATCTTCTAAAGAATTGACCTTTTACATTTCTAATCGGAACATTATATTGAACGCACGTGAATACAAATAACCTTGCAAATCGATATTTTCTATTTTTACTTTCTTCGTAAACTTTCATTGATAGCAATAACTCATGCTGTGGAAAGGAAGAACATTTATTGTTTTGAAAACACAATAAGATCAGCATCTATTAGGTGCGGATTTTTAGCATCAAACTCAGGAGCTTATTTCAAGCCACTCACAAACTATTGACAACATTATGAAATGAATAACAGTATAATTTTTCAGTGTCATACAGCTAACTAAAGTAGCATTCTTCTTATACGAGCATCAAGCAAATAACATGCACCGTGCATGCAAATAACAAGAAGTACATTTTACATGTGGTGAGCAAACCGATATTAAACTCCGAACTTTGAGTGCACACCAATGTGTTAAAACAAAAAAGCAATCAGCACATTTTCAATTGGCTGCAGACTTGTTGTTTGTTGTGATTGTGACTTTGATTCGAAGAGGGCTCATTTCTTAGCGGGATTATTTTGAGAAAGTTACAGGAATTCATTTTCACCGCTTAGTTGTCCTTTCAATGTAAACAATAAAAGGATCTTTAGGCTCAATCATCAAAGTCTTAGTTTTTGTAGTTAATCCTTATGTACAAAGCAGAGGTAGCAGTGACAAAAATGTGCGAGAAGTTGACGAAGGATACCACGTTGTAAGTCATGTGCTTGTGTGTTCGCAAATAAGTGGAAATACCCATTAATATATCCTTTAATCTCAATTTGATACTTCCAAATACCCATCTCAAAAAATTTGACGACACTTGAGTCTATTGTATTCTTTGGAAAAGGAAGCATGACATGACGGAATGAACTTTTAACAGCAAAGTATGAACTGAATAAGGATTTACTACAGCACACCTAGTTGCAGTTCAGCTTCTGAGCAGGTAGGTACTCCTGAGTCGAAGCTCCTGCTGCTGTGCATGAACATCTAATGTACACACACTAACTCGAAGCTGAACCAAAATCAAAAAGTTGCAACACCCACCTACGTTTAAACCAATTGCCTGTACAATCAAGCATGTCAGGCTCTGATACACAAAATAGAAAACGAGACAGAGAAACCAGAAAAAACGGCAACTCAAGTGCAAATAGTTCACCTGAAATAGAATCAAAAAGAACAAGAGACGATCTCGCTAAAATGGGCGAAACAAGTGACCCAAGTAGTATGGAAGCTGTGTTTGACAGAATGCTACGTGAAAGTGAAACACGAAGTGCTAAAATCCTAAATCGTGAACTCTGAAAGCTCGAAAAGAGTCTAAAATCAAGTTTTCAACAAGAAATTGATAGCTTAAATGACAGACAAACTGAACTTGAAGCAGTGATTGCTACCAAAAACAAGCAGATCGCAAGACTAGAGCAAACCTCTAGGAAAAACAACATTGTCATTCACAGCTTACCTGAACCTATGAATGAGATGGGAAAAGACAGAGAAAAATTGTTATCTAATCTCGCAAAGAATCTGAAAATTCCAATAGACTATTCTGATATGTATAGACTCGGAAGAAAGATTGCTGGAAAAGACAGGCCACTACTAATAAA
>JAQGAP010003664.1:0-11932 GCA_034697805.1 Orchesella bifasciata | reverse complement strand
TCTATCGATATACTATAAAAAATCTTCGATCTGGGATGCAAAGTTTTTTATTTCGTGGAAAAGCTGCGTTTTCACTCAAAGAGCTCTGCATTGATAAAATGATGGATTTCAAGAGGTACATCTCAATAATGAATTATCTACAACCATAAACCATAATGGCATTCATGCTCAAAGTTACGTCCATAATAAGTTTTAGTGCTTACTTGCTTAGTACTTTATCAGGAAGAGCCTACAAATTGAAAATACGCTCGCATTTCCTATCAACTAATAGACTTAAAAAGGATAATGGAGGATTTTCCTGGAATATGATAACATAAGCCATCTTTCTCAACTTCCGTTCTTTAAGAAATGAAAGCTAAGAGAAAAGAAGGCTGAAGGCTGATGTAACTTTCGTTGGATGCTATGATTATGTATTACGAAACTCCAAAACCCCACACGTTGTATAAAATCCTGTTATGAAATCCTTTAGCTGTCGTACGCAGTCAGAGTATCAAGTATCCCCAATTTTAGCAGCATTTGCTTGATTTTCCACCATAATAATACGATAATAGAAATCCAACCTGGTTTTCTTGATTAAGAAACTCTGCCAATTAATTAGGAAAGAAAAGTAAGCATGTTTATTTCAGATTACAAAAACATCTCTTTCATTGACTTGAAATTGATTTGCCGTTTCTTTACCCAAATGCAAAAAAAAGCTACAGTAGGTTTTGATTTGAATTTAATGTAGATTTCTTGTGAATTTGTTGTTCTATTCATCTAACATCGAAAATAAACTGTTTGCAGGTTTAAAAACGAACCGAACTGAAAGTGTGTTATGTCCGTTACTTTATATACATGCAACATATACATATTTTGTCCAGAAATTGATTTCAAATCACTAGCGTTGAATTATCAATATTGGGTAACAAAGTAATAGCATTAGTAACATTGAGAATATGAAATTCAAAACGCTTCTTCACCAACTGCTTCATTATTGCATGCATAGCAGCAGCAGCATTAATGAAATCAATGTGCCTTGACTTGTCGTTAAAGAACTAATTAGTTAAGAGCTCAGCTAAAAAGTCACCCCGGAAGCTATGGCTTTCAAACGTCTTTCTCCACATTGTGCTGAAGGGAATTGTTATTTTGATGTTCTATTTTATTTTTCATATTCCCATTGTTTTTCTCTTCTCTCGAGGCTAGTCACCTTACGTTCTTTACATGTTCCGGAATCTGTAAGAGAAAGAGGTAAAAACTTTTTATTAAGAAATTCGAAAGAAACCATTGTATTCTGCCCTGCTGCCCGAAATGGAAAACCATTTTTGTCTTCTTCAGCTCTTCACTCCTGGTTTACTGCCACAAGCTGCCGATCGTGAATCGTGAGCTCTCTGCTCTGCCAAGTACATGTACCATAGTACGTACCTAGTATGTACTTCTATGTGTTGTGTGTATATACCTACTACCATTTACTGCACAGCAAAGCATAATTTTAGATTATTTTCCCTACTTCATAAATGCGGAGTGTTTAATTATCATCTGCTTGCACAACGTGTATTTTAACCCAAACGCACATGTCACAAATATACAGAGCTTGGATACCGCGGTATTTTTGCGGTATTTCGGTAACCGGTAACGGTAAAAGGTAATACCGTTACCGATACCGGTTACCGCATCAAACTTGAAAAATACCGACTACCGCTACCAGTTACCGCATCAAAATTTAAAAAATACCGAATACCGCTACCGGTTACCGCATCAATTTTGAAAAATACTATCTACTGCTATCTTTTACCTTATCTTAAGTCAAAACTGAAATATTTTCAATTTTTACGCTGAAAAAGCATGATTTTATGAAATTTTAAAGTAGAAAAGCAGCAATTTATACAAAATTCCTCCTTGATTTCATAAAATATCCTTCAAAATCACCGTAAACACACACGGAAAAATAACGATTACCGCTACCGGTTACCGCTACCGGTTACCGCTACCGGTTACCGCATGAAAATAAAAAAAATACTGGTTACCGTTACCGGTTACCGCATTGAAAATGAAAAATACCGGTTACCGTTACCGGTTACCTTAAGCAAAATACCGATCCAAGCTCTGCAAATATAGTTCTCACGGTTGCTAATATTTTTTAATTGTCATTTTTTCAGTCGTAGTGTTTTAAACAAATCAATCATGGATCCTGCCGTTGGAGCGACAATTACTGTAGCTGTCACCGGTGCCTTTGCTGCCGTTGTTATTGTTCTCATTTGCAGATGTATATATAAGATGGCTGAGCACGAACTTCAGGAGTAAGATTCATTTCGTAAGTGGTGACTTTGTTATTAATTATTGTCCTAATCTTTATTTTTGCATAATGGTTTTTATCAAGCAGATTTTAATAGGTACACAAAAGCAACTAGTTCTCCATTTCAAAGTAATAACATTTTTAAAAACTGAAGGAAGCCATTAACCCTTCAATTATGTAAACATTGTGTAATTTCGATGTTTGAAACATCCTGTAGAGCAGGATAGCGAAGAGTAGGTAAAATAGACGCTTGAACGTTGAATCTCTGAACTAGATTTTGGAGGATGTAAAAAAGGAAAGGATTGGTTTTCCCATAGAATTTTGGATCAAGTTGTTCCTTCGCGGTAAATTTACACTTTCCTGTAAAATCTGACTCTGAATAGTCTTGAGACCGACACATCATTTCACAACTTTGCTTGACTAATATCAATAGCAGCTGTGTTGCTGAAATATGCAAACCTTCGCGATGATCTTAAGTTTTAAAAGTTTTTGGACTCAATAGTTTGTGTTCATTGTTCAATCGCAAATGTTTAGTTGGGCCGGGATGTCAAATTAACTTGTGAAATTCTCGGTTTGAGAGAAGACTGAAACTGATTTATTCAGGGTAGACAGACCAGTTGTAAATTGTTATTTGTTTACAAATCATAAAGTTTATAGGACGATGACGTGTTTCTTGTCATTAGTTAAACATTTTAATCTGTGAATGAGTGGTATATGCCAAGCATGTAGGATTTCCAGTTGAATATTGATATTCATAAATTTCACTGCAATAGAACCGTCGGTGAGTCTCAGGTGGGATTAATCAAGGTTCCACGTGTCATTGATCATCTGGGCACATCTCGACGAAGTTTGTCTAGGTATGTTGTAACAATGTTCCAAAATATCAAAATGATTAGTTAAGTTATAGAATGTCGATTGTAAAGCTCCCGGTCAACTCTTAGCCCACTTTTAATTTCAACAATGAAATATCAAAAGGAATGTTTTGTTTTCATTTTTTGAATTGAAGTTTGTACCTGTTTAACGAAAAGAAATATATACACTCGGAGCTGTATCCGTGTCCAAATTAAGATTGATTATAGTGTGTAACGTCTTAATGAGCAAGTAGGTAACTACACTCCCAATTTTTCTCATTTTGAATACAATTGTTGAAATTTTAGTTATTCATTTTATGGCTGTATGTTTATCAGGAAGAAAGTTACAGTAACAGTATTGTTCCCATAAGTGAACTCATCAGTCATATGCATTGGGAGTGACAAGGTAGTTTTTTTTACAAAGTTGTAGTAAATCACTTTAAAGGTTTTTCAATGCGTTTCAATTTAAAGTTGCGTTCTAACAATATCCTAACTTATCTTTTTGGAGATTTAGAAAGAAACTCGCATAAACCATTCGCAACGGTAGCTCTGAGCAATCGTTGAATCAGTATTCAGAGAAGGAAGGATAGCAAACTTTGATTCAAGGAAGATGATGCAAGCCGAGGGTAAAAGTAGTCAAACCCCTGGTGTGCATTCTATTAATATTGAGAAAGACGTAAGTCACTTAATTTATTGCACCATAGTTTGTTTAGGTTATTTTGGGGAAAGTTGGCTGTTGTATTTATCATTGTTTAATTTTCTGTCGTTTGTTTCTTCTGCTTTCTTTTAGATGGATTTACTGAAAACACCACAAGGTGAGGGAGACTTGGGATCCCATGTTGAGGGAGATATCAGCGTAGGAGGCATATCTGGCACAAAGTCCGAATCCACAGACGGAGAGTTTAACACGCTTGATGAGCCAATCATGCAAACTATTGTATGTATAATACAATCATAGTGTTTCAATTTAATTAATACGTTGCTTGCAAATGTTCTTATTTTCTCATGTTCCATGAATTTTATGTTTTAGACAAGAGACCTGAAGGCTGTTGGCCGCAAGATGATGGGAGCACTTATGCCAAATCCTTCTAAGAACTTACTAATGAAGGAATGTAAGTTATTTGATTCTTTTATTAAAACACCTACCTCTTAAAATAGGCAATCCACTTACAGTCTGTAATTACTTACGAAAACTTAGTATTTCTTGGGATTTCTATGAATTTAATCTATTATAACTATTATACAGGGGACTTGTGGGGACCATTGATTTTGTGCACTTACATCGGACTGTAAGAACGTTTCTTAAAATACACATGAGTCTTATATCTTGTTGTGTTTCATTCGAATTTCATAATTTCCAATATTACAGGATGCTTCAAGGAATGGATGATTCGTCTGGTTATCAGTTCACAGAGTTGTTCATCTTAGTTTGTCTTGGCACTGCAGGAGTAACATACCATCTGATCAACATTTCGCATGCTACTCTGTATGATTAATGTTCATATACTGTTGATTTAAATAACAGCAGCATATAAACTTTATTACACCAAAATTTTCGTTTGTTGTAGCTCAACATTTCAGGCAATTTGCGTTCTTGGGTATTGTCTTGGTCCGCTAGCCGTTGGTGTCTCTCTCTTCGAACTGATGAATCTGTTTGGTCTTAAGAAAGACACCACGTTCTTTCGATTTCTTATCGTTGTCGGATGTGTTGCTTGGGGCACGTACTGTAAGTTACGTCCATTTTTCAATATCATGACTTTCATTACTAGGTCAACAAGCCTATGAATTAACTGAGATTTGTTATTGTTATTTTTATACAGCTTCTACGAAAACTCTTGGTTCTAGTGTTCCTGGGGAAAAACAGTACATGAAACTTGCTCCAGTGATTGTGTACTTCAGCTTGGTGGGTATCCTAATATTCTACCATTCCATGCCATACTAATGGACATTTTAATTTATTGAACTGCTGTTTGGGTCTACGATATAAAACTTCGAACCCGTTAAATGTTAAACCAGCGAGCGTATGGTTTATTATCTCAAAATTGTATGAACGTAATCTAACTTATATGAACATGTAAATAAAATGCTATTGTTGTACCGTACTTCTTCATGTTAGTCGCAGAATTTTTTGAAACTTCCATTTCGGTTTATAGTTTGACTTTTGAAAGCAGTTCAAGGCCTTCGTATTTATGAAAAACATCAATGCATTGAACCTCATGTCATGATTCGTTCGTCAACCAAATTCTAAAAGTTTGAATGCATTATAGTTTAATTGGTGAAGATGCAATGTGGTATGGCTGACGTATTAAATAATGGCTATATTTAACATAGTAGTCTGTACTCCATACATGTCGCGCAACACAGACAGACCCATAGACGCCTGATACGAGCAACTCTTCAAATAAAATGATATATATAACTAAAACTAATTGTAAGAACATAAAGTAGGTAAATCATGTACTTATATGAGCGATAAAAAATTCTCCACCAGACGTTCATAATCGTCCCACCTGAACAAACTTACAAAACACAAATAGATACAGAGTTAGCTAACAAAAAAAAACCATCACCACCAAATCATTTAATTGGAATTTATTTGACTGTCGACTAAATGCATAGTTAATATATTGGTGGAAGAATCATGGGGTAGTTATTTCGCTAGCCCTTTTGTGAAGAAGTTCACCAAATTGTAGCATTGGAATGTGGAATCTTGAATAAATGAATGCAAAAAGAATTGACAGTTTTGAACTATCATGAAATACGTTTGCTGCAAGCAGTGTTGGCAATTAACTACTTTATTAGAAAATTATTTTGGTTTATTGCTGGTTTGCTCTTTTCGTATATTCAAACGGCATATGGCTGAAGCACCAAAAAGCATAAAAAGCAATTCAGTAATCCTAATTTATGCTTATGCTAGCTACCATATGAAACTGCAACTTAACACATGTCATCTTGTACTTAATCGTGTCAACCTGCAAAAAATTGAACTGGTTGCACATAATTTACTATCAGTTCCTGGTGCTTCAGATTTCAGATCTAAGAGCGAGGTCAGTCTGTACTTTATTAAATTTAATGTAGCTTCATTCAAGACATTCGTGAAACATCTATGATCTAAATCTAAGTAGAAATAAAAATGAAACATGCATCATGTATTTACACACCAGCTATAACTACGATTACGATATCCTATCATGTATCCAGCACTTTTGCTTGGACTAAGTAACGCATGAACATTATATGATCGGCGGATTCAATTCATCTAAAAAATATAAATCAGTCAGTCAGTCAAAAACCAAAAACATGTGACACACATTTTTGTCTTTTCGTTGAGTCTTGAGTGGAAAATTTCCAGAGGAAGAGCATGCTGAAGTTTAGTTGATGTTAGCATATACAGAGTCTCGTGCATGGCATAACTTTGTGTTTATTAAAGAGTAAGATCAATTAATTTAGGCGTCTACTGAGGTACCATTTTATCATCTGCGGTCAGAGTTCAACCTCAAACCCAGTTGACAGTGAGGTATGCTAAAAACCACCTCTCTCTTTGTGTACTCTTATCAACAGGTTTGCTTGCATATGTGTTAGGGCGTAGGTTTAGGTTGTTCCATCCAAAATGCATCACGACAGTATGAAGACATGCCAAGGAAGTTCGCAATAGTTGATGCTGAAATAAGTATTACACAGAGATCCTCCTTTTTATGCACTTGTTGTGTACAATTCTGTAAATTCTGCAATACAGTATATGGCAGGAATGCATGCAGAATCGTGGTAGCTTGTATGCAGTACATGGAATTTTTGTAGATGTTGAAATGAACGAAATAAAACCTTGATAGGAAATGAATCTACGTACGTGTGACTATCAAGTTCATGTCTTATTTTGTTGCTCAGCCCTCAAGGAAAGGAAATGTAGTAGTTGGAAAGTCACCTACAGAGCGAAGGTTTTTTGTCCATGCTTTTCTTTGCCATATGAACATTGAGGATTAATCCTCGTTTTTTTTTATTTCTTCATTGACAGCACCAATTTCTTTCGGATGCTTAGCCTGTATAATTCAGGAAGTGTAAACGTATGGTATGAATTACTACTGGAAAATTTTGACGCTGTGAATCTTGCCTTAACATGAGTCATCATCACTGCAGCAACTTCCACATACAGAAATGATAACGCTGAATTTTAAGCTACATTGACTTGACTCCAATGCGCCCTCATTTTAATCAGTTGGACAGCTTATATGTTCTCCTTACATGAATACTTGCTGAATAAACTATATAATGGAGCATTCCCTTTCAAACACAAATCAAGGCATTCCTATCTGTCTTACCTGGAAGACTAGATGAATACGGTAGTCCGGAAGATCTATGTGAACTAACAAGTGTTTAAATAAAGAAGTCTCTCGATATGTTTCTATATTCATAATAGATGTAATATAAGTTCATTAATCCTTTCACCAACATTCCTTTGGTGACATGCCCGTCTCCTTCGTATACCTTGGACTATGTTAGTAGGAAGAGGAATGCTTCATTTTTCGTTTATGAGGGAAAATATTTCACAAAGTTTTTATTATGCCTCAGAACACGACATCCCATTCTTTATGAAGCCTTATGGAACAAAAACCATTGAGTCCTGCTCTCCATCCTCAGCCAGACTGGAAGTCAAAGACAGTGGAATATTTTATGGAAAAGCAATAATCATCTGAAAGGAATTTACTTTTGTTCAGAGCAGTGAGAATTTTTGTTATTGGATTCCAGTACTACTCCTCTCCCACATCTTCTCTCCCTTCTTATTTTCTTCCTGTGAATGCACACAAGTCACAATTTTAATCGTATCATGTTGTTTTGACGATCCCCTATATAACGTGGGATCGTGTTTTTATACAGATGCGAGGAAACGATAGCGAGATGTGCTTTATCTCGAATGCAACATGCCAGCCTGGCGTAGACAACGGACAGCCTGTTGACATTGACATCATCACCTAAGCAGTAGTGTGTTTGGAGAGGAAACGGTATTAGCGGAGATATTGCCATTACACTCCAGTTTGAAAGACTGGTAATAAAATAGTGGATTTGTTTGCTTTATAAGTGAGATATGAAAGATAAACTAAGCTCACTCTAACTGAGCGGCCTCAAAAGGGGTAAAAATTAGTTTCCAATCGTATCCTCAACATGAAAGACTTTCTACGTGAAGAAAGGTATTAAATACAAGCCAACCAGCAAACGCTGGAATATTGCATCGATACCATGCGATACGATACTGTACTCTGTAATATTACAGAATCTGCAACTTCATGAAACAAATTTGTCTGTCTCCACAATAATACCCATGATTTTACATGAATAAATCACGGTCTCATACTATATGTTTGAATTTGCTTTTATGATGAGATTTCTATACTTCAAAATGGGTAAGCTCTCTAACCTTTCCTAATGACCAGCTTGGCATTGAAATTGAGTCTGCTCTATTTTATGTTGTCAACTTTTACACAACCTTGATATATCCGTTTTGGCATGACAGTTTGAGCGGAATGCTTTATTTCCTATTCTTTAATGCTGCCACAGAAACATGATATCCTCTAACGCAACATCCGTCTGACGAGACGTTATGTGGCTCCCGTTCTGCTCTTCAATTCCGAATCTGAGGTAAAATGACTACATATTATTATGTATTGGAGTGCATTGAGGTTTGCCTTACAATAAATGGTGTGACTTACCGAACACAAGTGAAAGGGTTGTATGGTTATGGTTTGGCTGGCATGCATAGGTGCATTAATATGCTCATGAATAGCAGAAAAGCGAAGCGGTCCATAGACGAGAGGAAAATCTCCAAAGGCTTTAGACATAGGGCCAAATGGACGTATATATGAGTTTTCCTCCATATGGCACAATGATGAGAATTCTCTGTGAATCCACAAGCTGGAGAAAAGACGTCGGTCGATCTGCTCAAAAAATGTGTGGGCACTGTCATTTCCTTGTAGAAAGTCAGGGAGTTAAGTAAGACGCCCAGAAAGCAGACATTGCTGGCAAACACACCGAAAGGTCGAGAATATTTACTTGTACACACTTTCACAATATTTGGATGTTTCAACTTTCCCTTTCACCAATCAATCTTTGGCGACCACTTGTTTGTTATTTAACCTCATTATCATTGGCGTATTGAACATATTATCAAAATTCGTTTTGTTACTGGTGATATTTTCATCTACTGACAAGGACCGGTGCTATTGATTAGTTTTATACGGTGAACGTTTGATTAATTTCTACCGAATGCTTTGGAAACGTATTATTTAACACCCGAGCGGAAGAAAAGAAAGGAATCACTTTTCTCCAGGTAAGACAAGACCCATGTGTATGTACATATTATGTATTTGTGCATGTATGTATATGTATACTTGTGAACAACAGGTAGTTATATGAATGGCTACTGAGTTTAAACAGGTTGAAGTGTATTATAAACCGATGAGTGATCTGATGAGTGTATTAAGTTTAAAGATGTTATAGTGAGAGTCATTCTTCCAACATGTTAGCATTCCTCTACGAATAATCTTGCGGCAACTCGGAAACGGTATACAGCGGCTGTATTACAGCCCAATTTGGCCTATAGTTGATGACTCTTGCGTTTGTTAGGCTAATATTGTGTGGCATTCACCGTTTAATAGTATCTTAAAGTAACACAATTAAACAACTCATTTCATAGACTCCGTTAACCTAAAAAATATGATAGAATTTGTTGGCAATCATATTTAAAAATACTGCTGGCCATGGGGTATAGCAATACATGGGTCATTTTTCACGGACAGTTTTGTATGGATGATCCAAATATTTTCGGAAAGTCATAACACTCGCTTATCTTAAGGTTTAAGATGACGTCGACTAATCCAATCACCATGGTCTTGGTTTTGCAATTCGGTATGGAATTCATCAGTCAGATGACATTAGCTTTATAGCTTGGGTATCTTAAAAACAAGCATTCTATTCATTCATCTTCTTTAAGTTGACTTTGAAACTATACATGCATTTGGCATTGAAGAGCTTGCACAAGCAATATATTTTATCCTCATGTCACATTATAAAAACTGAAAATGGCTTGTAGATAATCTTGAGTATCATCAATTTTGGTTGTTTGTCTTTCCAAGTTTCTGTCACAATGAAAAAGGATGAATGAGTGGTGTATTATGTTTGGAAAAATCATTAATTTGAGCCTGACCATACTTAACAATTTTATCTGTCATGTAAAGTAAACTGTTACATATTTGGCTCAACCCTCGTTTTACCCATTTTCAATGCAGGTGGCTTTTTTGTTTATATCGTCTTAAATTAGGCTTAATATAAAATATAAACCCCTTTAAGAAATACAGTCATTTTGTTTAGATTAGCTTACGGCTTAGCAAAGCCTTTTATATCGCGTTAAGCTTAGAACAGCTCTGTCAGAGGATGTTATTCGGCCTTGCTATCCAGCTTAATATATATATACTAAAGCCTTTGTTTGATCAATCCCAACTAAAAATATCTGAGGAACAACAGCATTAAGATTAAGTTTAGTAGGCAGACGTTTTAATAGAAATGTTACATGCTGTAGCTATAACCTCAAGCAAACATACAAATACATGCATATGCCTGTAGCATTAACACAAACCACTGACACAAAGTGACATTGCTATCGCTCCTACTCAAATTTGCATTTTACAATTTACTTAACACTTGCTTATAGAATGAATGCATTAAACAAGTTGAAGACGCATACGAATTACCATGTTACCAAGTAAAGTGCATTGTCGTAAGCATAATCCTTGTAAAATAGCATTGAACAGTAGTATAAAGCTAGTTAACTCGCACTCACATACAAGTAAATGGATTAGAGTGAGATATAGATATAACGCATACATACATATATCCGTATAAGTACATACCATGTGTTAGGTAGTGCTATTTCATAGTCAACCTCTATGTCATCTCTACGTACGTCTTTATGCATATACGCATATATGTATGTCATACCACCACAACCATGAACGGATACTACAGGCACTGCTGGCCATCATCTGGTGAATCATATTATAGCATGTTATACTAGGTACTCAGTTTGGTTTGATAACCTTATATTTAGGCCCGCTGGAAGACTTACCTCCGTTCCATAGTGTTTTAAAGACTAGATAATGTATAAATAGTAACACGCTATATGAATAGATCTTTCCATCAACTAAGATGGATTGAGAACTGGTTTTTAGTCACCCTTGAAAGTTACATATTTTTAGCTAGCTTGTTAAGGTGCTGTAACAGTTGTAAGTATTATTTATAACCAAGTTAATACTCATACAAACTCCCAGTTCATTGCTCAAGAGTTACGATTGGTCGCTCAACTAAATGAAATTTAATGGATTTTTGGTGACTACGTTGCTGCTTCCATTAGTTTGGGATTCAAAATTGTTACAAGCTGATGATTGATAGTATTAAGTCTTAGCTAACAAGCGTCGCGTTGAGATTTATAACGTAGTCTTAATGGTCGCTTTAGGAGCTAGTGCTCAGTTAGTTTAGTGTGCCTCTCTGTACGGAGCGAGGTTTTTGTTCTGCATGATTCTCGCCCACAATCTGCAAATAGTGAGTTGATGACGGGTCTCTTGAACTAAATGGATTGAGGAATATGAAGTAATGCTAACGTCATGTGTTTGACATATGAACCTCGCATGAGCTGGTTGTTAAATGCAAAACTCATGACATGAGAGAGCAAACCAACCGGAGTTGGAAATCAGTTGTATTCACAAGCTGCTTCAGTCAAAATTAGTAAAAGAGAAGAGCACACGGACTGAACTTTTAATAGTGG
>JAQGAP010003663.1:0-11933 GCA_034697805.1 Orchesella bifasciata | reverse complement strand
AAATCGGTTAATGTATGTGGCCAGGAGAGTGCACACAGACGGACGGACGGACGGACAGACAGACAGACAGACAGACAACTCAGTAAAATTATAACTTGCTGAATGCATTCAGCCACGTAATAAACGAATCTGAAATTACCTGTAGAGTCAGCTTTCTTTTGAGATGGTGAGCCAGGCCATTCCTCAGATCTTTGAGACGCCTCACCGCTCCATTTTCAACCTTGTACGAACTCCACTCTCCCAAATTCTGGATTGCCAGTGACAAAAGGCAAATGTCCCAGTCGTCCAAGCATCCTTTGGCGATCTTGGTTTTCTGGATGGGTTCAGCTTTCTCGTACGCGTCACTCCCCAGACCCCTGATGAACTTCTTTCCCTGTTGTTCAGACTCCTCCCAATCCTTTCCAGAAAGCTTTTTCCAACGAGCTCGAAATGTTTTTCGAATCTCTTCACAAGATACTTGGACCATGTTCTCAAGTTTGTAGAAATATTCGTCATCAGAAAGCTGCATTGGTTGAGCCATGGCACTGGAATCTTTATCCCACTTTTCAATCAGACAATCACCACAAACAGCTGACCTGTATCTGGAGAAAAAGATAATATATGATTAATAAACCCCTTCCTCTCCTACAATTAACCTTGCAAAAAAGTTTACATTCATACTTACAATACGGGATGATTGGACTGGTGACAACGGGAAATGTAGTTTTTAAAATGAAAAACAAACTGGAAATTGTCTTGCAACTTCAACTGTTTGTCGTTAGTTGACTGATCCTCACGTTATCACAAGTGCGTTCTTGAGCCTTGGAGCACTAGCTAGTTAAACTAATTAAAAACGGCGAAATTCACTTTTCCTTGAAAAAAAACGTAGGAAAAGAAAATGATTAGATGACGATGTCATGCAGACTTTTTGCCTTTTTTGAGTTCATATCACGATATTCTACATTCGTGTCAACTGTGAAAATTCCGACGAAAACAAAACAAATTTTATTCAAAACGACCCGTGTGTCATGTCAATGTCCTCTTTCGTTTTCCCAATTATGCAAATGGGGCAACCTCGGATTCTATTTTAATTTTTTTAGCGAGTTTTACCAATACATTTAACGTTACATTGTTGTCAATTTTAAAGAAAAATAGACACGTTGACGGATTTTGGAGCATGAGTGAATGCGAGATACACCTTAATTAATAATTAGGTATGCTACATACATTATTCTGCATATCAATTATCATGTTTACTTCATCCAATAATTTTGTGTCACTGGTATAGGCCACATTTTAGGGTCTGGGGGTCTTTTTGCATTTTGAAAAATGACACCCACTGAACAACCTACCAATTCCTTGTACATAGCATTTGTTACTAGCTAATAATATATTATTTGCTTGATAGAATAGGCACATATCCATCTACCATAAGTACCAATCCCATGAATTAGTAATTCTGAAGAAAAAAAATCATGTCCTTCGGTGCCCCATGCCACACAAAAGACCGAGTACTTCACGGTGTGATCCAACATCATCCAACGAAAAGCTCCAAGCTCCACTCATTCCTCCTGTCTACACTTCACTCGCTCAAGTAGAAGCAGATAAGGAATCCGTATGCATACGAGCTCATAGGTGAACCATAAGTGAAAGTTCAACTAGTTTATATTCATAAAATATGCAAGGCAATATGATGAAGAGTCCTCATTGAGGCACTCTTTGATTGTAGTGAGTAGACTCAAATGAAAATATTATGCAATGTTAAAGTTCTCAATCATAATCATATGTAAACACGTCATGCTTTTCAGTTTATGGTTTAAATGAATCATCACATCTGACAGATGCAAATGAATGTCGAATGGGGCTTTTTTCATAAAACGAAGATGTACCAGATATAGGTAATCTTTCATATTTTCGTATCATAGAAATGCCATCCGAGTCTTAAGACTTTTTCGAGTGACTATATCTATAGGAGTTATGAGATAGAGCATGAGAATTATCTTCATTCCCACTGGGAATTTCCCAGCGTCATATAAATATATATGCAGTATATATGAAGTCATGAATCATGAACAAATAACGAAAGCTTTACTGTAATCGTTTTTAACGTAAACTTATGTTTGTTATGCAATAATTAACCAACAATGAGGAAATGGAAGCCATACGTTAACTTTAATCTCAACAAAGGAGATGTATTTTATTTTGAGAATGAATATACTTGTACTACAAAATACGCATAAAACGTTCACTACGTATTATGCGATTAATTTATTTCATGTCCTTCCCAACTCCGCCCGTCTGAAAGCAACCATTCATTTCATGGTGCCACAGATTTCCGTTCCATCTACGTCATCACAATGACATCACGTGTGTTGTGTACTCTGCTTGCATTAAAACACTCAAGAAGATTCAAAGCTTTTACTCCCATATAATGTACTTCAAGTCCCAAAGAAAAGAGAAACAACAAAAGGCACGCTCTTTCATCCTTTTCTTCTAGCTCCACTCTTTTATCCAGCCTCCATTTCCACTCCAGACTTCAGTTCCAAGTAAAACTCTAATCAATAAACAAGTCAACTAGGGACAGGAGTCCAACCTCATAAACTCATAAAGACACAAAAAAGGAGGTAGGTGAAAAGTGAAGACAAGGAAAAATACGGTGTAATGTAATGACGTAACTTATTGTGCTGCTGCTGATGATGATGATCCTCATAACGCGACCTTGCGTGCTATACTCTCCAATACAAAAAAAAAGATATAGACACTAGACACACAACACAACCATCCATATAGTGTCTATATATACCTACACATTCCGCTCCATATCCATACTTCACCAAATATTGTGAAAGTAGGTCAAACTCACAAAAAAATATGTGAGTCCTCTCTCCACTCGTGGCTTTCTCCTCCTGTTTACTTTTTCCTTTCTCGTGGCTCCTAAACACTACTTTTCACAGTTGGTTGCTCTATCCTTTCCATATATATGCAAGGGCTCTTCTCTTTCCCAACTCCAGTAACTTGCCTGCTGCTTCACTTTAGCTTTTGCAACCATCCACTCCACTCCATATCCTCCCGTGTGAGAATCTTCCTATTCCATTCCATTCCCAAGGCAGATTTCTCCATTTCTCCTATTTGTTTGCGTTGAGATTGGGAAACGTGTGAATTTTATCCTCTCCAGATTTACCCATATTTTTTTGCTTGCATTTCACATTATTCGGTGCAGCCAAGGCCACATCTGCATTCGCTCCTGGAAGTTGTGTTGTGTCGTGTGTGGTTTGCGTTTGTTTCGGATTCGGATCCCATTTATCGATAAGTTTATCAAGGTTTTATGGTCTCGAGAGGGAAAGGAGAGAAAGTTTTAATATGCCAGTTGTGCTTTCACTTGTTTCCAACCAGTAATAACTAATTTCCTTGTGGAAGGAATAATCGATAAAGACATAAAATATTCAGGTTTCGTGTAGTTTTCAACAAAAACAGAAATGGCCTTCATGACTGCTTCCCAGCTAAGCCAGCACTACCAATCAGTATTAAAACCTGCCAACAAGCCGGAGTGTGAGATTTCACAGGTGACCTCCACCGCTGATAAATATGAGGTGAGCAAAATTCTCAACATTTCCCAACTAAGAGTTCATTTGGAACGTTTCGTTTACGCTTTCTTCTTGGAAATTTTCAGGTAAAACTTTCCATCAACCAGTTTGAGCCCGAAGAACTCTGCGTCAAGGTGGTCGACCGCTACGTGAACGTAGAGGGGCGTCACGACGAAAAGAATGAGAAAATTGGTTTCTTCACGAGGCAGTTCACAAGACGCTACTTTTTGCCAGATGGTGTTCAACCAGAGACGATCCGTTGCACATATAATGTGGACAATAGTCTCCTCACCATTTCCGCACCTGTTGTCAAAAAAGCCCCTGTGAAGGAGTTGACGATACCGATTCTCATTGTGGGCCAACAACACCAACAACAACAACCACCTCCTAAAGCATCATCATCTCGTCAGGAGCATCATCATCAAAAGAAGGAAAAACAACAGCAATCCCAGCAACCACCGCCACAACCAATGCCACCTCATATTCACCAAACCCGTCGTTCACATCATAATCCACCTCGCCAGTCTAAATGAGATACGGCCCCGGTAGAGGTAGACGAGTCCATCAACGTATAGGGTATCGAAAAAACCCCTAAAATCGTCCCTCTAACTAAAAAATTCTGTGGTAAAAAATCATCATGTTTTTCATCATAATTTTTGTGTTCAGACTTCAGTCAGAAATCTTTCAGAAAGAGGAAGCAGGCCGGTATGAAGTAGAAGGAGAATGGAAATGGGCACGATGAATAAAAAAGAAGAAAGTTGTTATAGATAATATTTACAATTAGCAGCAGAGCAGGTCTATCAAAAGAAAACACCAGTTTATTGCCTTTTTCTTGCTAACCAATAATCAATGCCAGTACGATGTTCAGTTCAATCAAGTGCATCTTTAGAAAATTAACGTACAGAAAAGATAACATGACATTCAAGTAGATAAATTATACCAGCACTCTGCCAGCCATTTACATAAAAAAAAGTGTTCATGCATGTTCACATTTAAACGGAGATGGAAAATTGTGTTTCTAGTCTAAAAATATTGCAGAAAAATTGTTGACATGATCAAAGAATGTATTTATCAAGCGTTTGGAGTTACAGTTTATATACATAAGTACTCTTAATACTTTACCCAAGTTCCAGCCTTGAACCAAACACAAAGAGGAATAAAATATGATTCCGATTTTCAGAAAACGCTTTTCTCCAGTATAGTAAAAGTATTCTAGATAGGAACATCGGGTGGATTATATACCTTTGCGTATGTATAATATATTGATTCTTGTGATTTTACGTACGGGCGCTATCTGTATTTGTATTGAATATAATATTGTGTACGGACGGGACTGAAAAGGAAACGTTTACCTGTCAAATGTCATGTCAATTATATGGGTATTTTTTGTAGCATTTGAGTTGTGAGTGACCAAAACATTTTTATCCCTGATCCACTTTCAGTTCCTGAACATGTAATCATATTCATAATTATACGTATGTTATACATATAATGTGTACTTATATGAAAATATTATACAGTCTATAACAATATATATGAGATCGAGAGATATTATTAGTAGCAAGGTTTAATGTACATGTTATCGCAATTATTTTTCGGATTTAGTGAAAATGAATGAATACTCATTTGATGGTTGTATGCTGTATCATAGATATGGTATTATAGTGTTGAGAATGGGAAAATGGAATGAGTTTAAATGTACCTAAATAATTACCTAAATGTATAAAATCAAAATAACTGAAATTCATATTGTATGTATCTGTATTTACCTAAAAAGAATTCATGGTGCCATTCCTAAATATGTGGGATTTTTTTGTGTTTTATTGCTATGTAGAGTACGCACAGTCAATGATATTTTTGGTTTACTGACCATGTTGCAAAAACTGTTAACATTTTTTGCTTACGATTTACGAGATTTTAAGTGGCTACCAAATAGGCAGAATGTTTGTTTGCAAGTGAGTAACGTGAGTATTACATGTAGCGTAGCGCAATGTACGTAAACTTTTAAATGAGAAAAAACATTTCCGCATCAATATACCTGCTTACAACCAGGTATTTTAGACGAAAGCTTTGTAATCTTGAGCTTGACGAAAAGTGTAATGTCAGAATACAATCGAAAGTACCATAATATTATAATGTGTTAAGTATACGGATAAACTTCAAAAAGTATTAAAAGTGTCTGTCCGAGCCAAAGGCGTGTATTATTTTAGAGATGGATTTGAAAATTTTAATGAAAAGCACACTAATTTTATAGCTCTGAGTTGTGATGCTCCGCAAAAGCCATAAATCTGAATGATGCAAAAAAAACATGATTTGCATTCCACTTCAAGGTTGACTTGAAAATGTTCGCAATTAAATTTTATCACAAATAACATTTCATGTGTGACGCACATGATTGTTCACAACGAAGTAAAAACTCTTGAAAGCGTCTGCAACATGTAATAATGTCTGTTAAATGAAACTTTAATTATTATTTGATATTTTATTTACAACAAAGTCGGTTTTCTCCTGTTTCTCCTCAAGTTTAATTCGATGATGTTACAACTACCGTAATTCGATTTCCCATAGTATTCCTGCCGAAACTGAGTAAAGCGTGTCTGTGAAAAAAGAAATGGCAGTATTATGCATGTGGTAATGAAAATTGTGCTTGAATGTGCAAACAAATCTTCAATAGTATGTAACAACCTTCGCATCCACTCAAATATATCCCAGCGGAACTGGACCATCAACCAAATCCCAGTAAAAATATCCATACAAAATCTCACCAAGCACGTCTGTCTCATTGCCCACAACCAGAATTGGAGATATCCAACTGCAACTTTATCCAGTTTGCTCATAATCTTCCAAAGATGTTCCCCTTTGTTGCCCTCCACCTCCTGAAGTCCAATGTACAAAACAGCTTTGTACGTGATGAAAGGTAGACGCCAACTAATTGCTTCAACAAACGTGCTCTGCAACGTAACCACCGTCTCATCCATGTCCTTCAGCCCTGCCAGGAACACATTCCTAAACACTTTTTCATAAAGGTTGTAATCCTGCTTAATGAAAATATTAAACTCGTCCTGAATCCCAAGGAGCCTTCCATGCACAGCCCAAGTGTGTAAAACCCCCTTGAGTTCCTCCTTTACATTTTTAAACCCAAAAAGTCTTGGAAAGCAAGCGAAAATCCAAACAAGTGCGAATTGTGTCATGGCCATATCAAACTGATTTATGGGCACTTTGGGGTCCCAAGTTGATAGATGTGTGGGCGCAGATGTGGTGTCAACATGCTTCAAATCCGCTTTGACAGCTTCGGCAACGTCACGTTTCCAATCCTCAGTAAAGGTTGTTGGATAAGGTGACGACACCGGTTTAGATTTCACCATCATTTTGCTCACGAGTCCGTGCTGCTTTCTAACCTTGGAATAGCTCTCGTACACTCTATTTTCATCAAAGGGAAGCCACATCAGCCTGGAAACCCCTTTGAGTGTCTTGAGATATTTGGCATACGCGTAGTCGTGCTTATCAAGGCGCCCCCTGTGCACAGCAGTGGCGAGGGGCTTCACTGCAAAACCCAACATCAGGGAGAGGATCGAGCAGACTAACATGTTTTGAGTGAAGTGTGTGGCGTAAAACCATAGTCCACTTTTCAAAAGGGAGTGGTCTACCCAACCTATTTCAGAGAGGGGAACGAGGGGATTTATATCACCGGGAATCGAAGGAGCGGTAGTTATCAGGGCAGTGAACATGTCCTTCTCCTTTTCAACTTCCTTCACTTCATCTACCTTTCGGTGATTGTTGTTGATAATCTTGACGTTGTTTCCATTTCCATTTTTTGACTCACTTCCCATTTTAGTATAAAAATGTTTTTATCTTTTTTGCAGCCTTTGTTCACGTCGCACTTGACTGCAACTTTGAAACTAAATTATAATGTTATGAGGCACGTTGTATTATGGTTTCATCAATTTATGTATTGTGAGATTCTAAGGCTTGTGTTTTGGAGTTTTTTATTCATAAATTTGCAATCTGCAGTCAACTCCAGTAAAGAACTTTATTGTTATCTGCATGCAATAATGATGTAATTTGCAACAATTATGTTTTCTTATGGATCCGTGATACTATTGCCCAACAATTACGAAATAGTAAAGAGGCTAGTGACCAGTTTGAATAAGCTAAAAATAAGCTTTTAACTGCGTAACTGTTATGGGCAATGCTAAGATTTAAGAGTCCTCTTAAATATTTAGTACCTAGATAATCTGCTGTCTTTACGACAAAGATAATATATGAATGTTCATCATGGACAATGTGGTTGTAGATTGTACATCCATGTGAACTCAAAGTACGTTCTGTTCTGGGTTTTACTACAAGTGTCTGGAATTTTTTTGTTCATAAAAGCAAATGAGCCATTTTATTTTTTCCCATGTACTAAATACTCCCTCAGATTTTCCCTAATTAATTGACTTGTTTTACAATTACACTATTTTAAGTTTAAGTAAAATACCAACCAACCCTTCAAAATAAAATTACAAATTGGCGAAATTGCTAGGATAATAGTAAAATTGTAAATGATGTCATATTTGAGGGTTTTTCCAATAACTGCATAATATGCAATTTCACAGCTACTCTAGCTTAGCCATCTCTCGTATTCCCATTTCAATTCCGAAAACCCCTTCCCCATTTGGGCTTTTCCTTTTCGAAATTCTTCCACGTGTTGATAATCAACTCTGAGACCTTTTCTGCAATGGCATAAGTAGGAGCTTGAGTATTGGCATTAGGAACGACTGGCATTATGGATGAGTCTACAACGCGTATTCCTTCATGGCCGATCAACCTACGAAGTAAAACATGCATTGCAAATTAGTCAAGAATAAAATTATATAAATTATTTTGATAATAACTTACCTCAACTGCGAATCTACAACCGCATCAGGATCCCCAGCCCCCCTTCCCATTCTACACGTTGAAACGGGATGATTCGTACTAGCAGAGAGTTGGCCAATATAACAAAGCCAGTATTCATCGGAGCGAAAACGTAAATGTGAACAGGCATCCAGAGGTTGATCAGACAAATGAGCACCTAACCTTCTATACGAATCCGCAGTTTCCACAATTCTCAAAGCAAATTTTACACCTTCCAATAAAACCCTTTTATCATCCGCATGCGTCAAATAGCGAAAGTCAACAATGGGCATATCAAACACGTTGTCTGATCGGATTCTCAAAAAACCCCTACTTTTTGGTCTTACTAAATACGCATAAAAAGACAAGGTTGGCATCCCCTCATTGTTGTGCAAAATATCAGATAAGATGGCAGAAGTAGAGCCTGTTGTAAACTGCATATCTGGCCACTCTGGTCTTCCATCCCTCGTTGCCACCTCAGACGCCGAGAAGGCTTGACCAGACAAACCTGAGGTGAGCGTAAAAGGACCTTCTCCGAATTCGTAGAACCTCCGAAGATTTTCGGGGGTGAACTCTATGCTACTGTTTACAATAACGGAAGTGTCATTTATGATGATTTGGAGAGGCACAACGGGGTGATTTTGAAGACCTATTCCAACTGGAAGGTTGTGTCTGACCGGAATTCCAGCGGTAGAGAGAACATCTGAAGGACCGATTCCTGACCGCATTAGAAGAGGGTCCACTTTCGGTTGCATTTCCTTCTACGTATTCGACTGCCACGGCCTTTTTCCCGTCAAAAATCTGAAAAAACACAATGCATTTCAGTAAATTCTTACCATTCTTTCAATATGCATTCTATTTCTGTTTTGCTACTCTTGTTACTTACTAAACGGGTTGCAGAAACATTCATGATAATCTTGAGATTTTGTCTGCGTTGCATGATAGGCTCAATGTAGCCCACATATGAGCTAACTCGCCTTCCAAACTTTCGTGTAAACTCCAATGGGGTAAAGCCTATAGTATTATAATTAAGATTAGTCAACCATGAAAGCTAATCAGTTGAAGATTTCAAGGCCATAATCAAGGTTGTTGCTGATATCTTTTTTACTTATAATTTGAGGTCCGTTAGCATCTGCAACACGAAATCCCAATTCTCTTCCAGAATTTAGCCAAGATTCTCTACCAGGAGCATAATCTTGCTTGCTTACAGTTATTGGGCCATGATAACCATGCTGATCTATGTATATAAATGGATATTATAGATGTTTAAAACTCTATAGTTTAATGGAAGCTCTTCGAGTTTTGTCGTTTCATTATTATTTTTTGCCTGATGGAAATTCTCCAGCGTAGTTCTCCCACTTTTTGAAATACTGGAGGAGGTTGGAATACCTCCAGCTCTGGTCTCCAGTTAGTCGAGCCCAGTTGTCGTAATCATGAGGACTACCACGGTTGACTACCATTATGTTTATGGAGCTGCTTCCACCCATCACACGACCCAATGGGAATGGAATCGTCTGTCGCAGCAAACAACTAAAAGTTATGCTAATTCAATTATTATATCACTTCAAAATGTAGTTCTTACGCCATTATTTGCCAACGCCGCTTCCGTTTGAGGCACAGAGCGGTACTGAAACGTGACTGAGGGGTCCATATAATTTTGCGTTGCAAGGGCTGGAATGCTCATGTTTTCCTTCGGAAACCCTCCAGCTTCCAAAAGAAGCACTTTCCATCTTGGGTTTTCGGAGAGACGGCTTGCCACCACGCAACCAGCGGTACCCGCTCCAACTAAATTAGTATTTCAATTGAACATGAGTAACTCAACTTGAAGGTACTTTGCTATTGCACTCAAGAAATGGCTGGAGAAACCCCTTACCGACTATGAAATCGTATGTATCCGAAACTCTTGGCGATTGAGATTGCCAGTGTGCAGACGTCAGTGTTTGGATGAGTATGACTAATTGCAAAATTATTATCTTAAAGAAGTTTTTACTGTCAAATGGATGACATGGAGAAAAATATAGTGGATGAGCCATTATGACATTCAACACAAGTCTGGACTAAGCAATTGGCACAATGCAATAATGTTTTGTCTATAATTCCCACACCGGTTTGGAGGCTTTGGCTTTTGTATCAAAGTGATGAATGAAACTATGATAACTTGTGCAGTTTTCTGTGGAATACTTTGGTTTGTTTTGTGTGGTCATGGTCCATGAATATGGGAGAGATTCTTTATAACGTTTATTGGCATGTCTGCGCAAATACAGCGGAAGTGCGTACACCCATTGAGGCTAATCAAAGTTATCAATCTATGAATAGCTTGCATATTATAGTCAAATCTACGCGCATGATGTAGGAATGTATGTATACTACATATAATTAAGATGCAAACACTTGCTGCACTCTATATGATAACGATAACACAGTGCAGTAATAATTCAACTTAGGTTACATTAAGTTGCAAACTATATTACTGAAGAACAAGATTACAGTAAAGATTTTTTGTATTGCAATGTAGTATGTAAAGGAGTATCGAACCATGGCCAATAATTAATAATCTTCTTCTACTTACTTACATGCCTTTCTATATGGTTTATTAAAAGAACTTTAACTAAAGTTACGAATGAGAATGTAATTTCATAAAGTAACAATCTTTATGCTTATCGTTTATCAAATATTTTCCGAACGGCTAATTCAGTTATTTGGTAGGTCAAGGTCATTTGTAAGTACTGGTTGCAGGAAGACGAAGCTAGAGAATGAGAAAAATGAAGATGTGTAAAAGAAAAGCTTTCGTATCTACAAGGAGTAAATGACATTTCGTTATGGATTCTGAGGATGCAAAACCTAACGTATCATATATAAAGGTCGAGTATTGAATATGAAATTTCGCTTGCTTAGCTATAGGGATTTTACAAACGATAATGAATGTTTGTTACTTGGTTGGATACGATAAGAACTACAGTACGAATTAATAATGGCTTTGTTCCAACAGGTATATTAGCGTACTACCTAAAATAATAATATATGTGGGTGAGCATTGCTCTTCTTCTCGTTTATGAAATTCCAGTAAGAGATGTGTGACAGCAAAGTAAATGTACAAAGATGATCAGGGTTAAATGAATGTCTTTGATCAATGCTTATTAGAGTGGAGTGGTTCGCTTAGATAATGCTTAGATAAGATACGCATTTGAAAAAATGAAATAACGAGTTTTATTTTGAAATAATTTAAAACGTTAATGATGATGACATTGCAATATAAATTCATTTATAAAGACCCATCAATTCAAGTTCTTCAACCGTACCCGAATCATTTCCTAGTATACCCTGTAGATCCTTTGATTCCGATACTTTTGTAAAGTTCCTAATTTTTTGAAGAAAAAATAATTATTTAGTTTACTAAAAGAAACCTTCAATGCAATTAACATTTTGTTTAGTTACAATCTCACCATTTCATCAGCTTTATTGCCTTCAATTTCAACATATCATACCCTTTCA
>JAQGAP010003662.1:0-11937 GCA_034697805.1 Orchesella bifasciata | reverse complement strand
GGTGGTTTTGATGAGATTATGATATGATGATAGTGCCGAATGTTGACTTTGATATGGCACTGAATGGCCACCCAATGTGCCAAAGAGTTTCATATTGTGAAGTTGTTTCTAAGTTAATTCAGACTCTGCCTTCGAAATTTTGTAGAATTCGTACTATCATCATCAAAGGGGAGAGGTGGATACAAGGAGAGAATCCAAATAGAATGACAAATGACAAAGGGAAATATCCGGAGGTGATGGAACAATAATATTATTTTGTTCCTCTTTTCACACACAGGATAAACCCAAGCCGAGATAAAGTCTGGTGATGTTTTGTGAAATGTAAAAAACTTGAAGAGTAAAGAATAAAACCATTTATAATCTCTCTCATTCTTTCCCAACTCTTCTCATCTCAACAATAATAATATTCTTCTCTTTGGCTTCCCAAACGAAAATTCTGTACATCTTTCCCAACATGTCATGTTCCCCCTCACTTTCCAAGTTTATCTTGTAAATAATTCTAAAAACCACAAAATTATTTAGGATTCTCCAGAACCTGGTGACAAGATGAATGCCTAGCTTATCACAACACTGATGCATTGACTGTGAGCCACCATTTTCAAAGTACTAAATTATGTCTCATGTCATTCCATTTACACGTTTTTACACGAGATTCAGACGGAAACAGATAATTTACGTAATAGCATGTATTTCTTAGCTGACTTAAGCCCCTTGTTTTCAAAGGGCGTGTTTGTTTTGTGGAAGATTATCGTCAATAATCCTACGAGGACCTTCTTCCACCCATCATTCTGTCGAGAGGATCTTGCTCAACAGTGAGAGAACAAGGAAAGAGTTGAATTTAATCTTAAACGAACAACTCGCCCGATATTCAGTTCAGAAAGAAAGACAAAAAACATCGCGCGTGTTTCTAACATGAAATTGTCATGCTTTAAACAAGAGCACAAAGTCAGTCTTGAAAAAATATGATATTTGACATTGAGTTGCATTTTCTTCTTGGAATTTGTATTCGCAAAAGCTATGAAAACTTTTGATATCTATTTCCATCCAATCTGCTAACATGTGTTTGATAATCACGTGTCTCTTGATTCCTACAACGGATGGATAATGTTTACGAAACAAAAAAAAATGAATAATTTATTGGACTACTTTGATGTGTAATATATATTCGTTTCGACATCCCTACTCCAAGGACAACGATGACATGAACATGGACAGTTTTTTCTTGCAAGAGAAGCAACGTCCTGAGCAACCCCGTTAAGTATTCAATGTGCGTCCGGATATGACATATATTCACAAGTGGAATGTATTCAATTCTCGTGAAAGCAATTTGTACATGTCCGTTTGTCAATGAGGACAGAATAAGATGTCGATAGGTCAAAACACTCTGGCTGGTGCTGTCACATTGTCATAAAAAACTTATGAAGCAAATTGTACTCAAGATGTCGATACTCTCCGGGAATGTGTCACGTATAAAATAGACATCAAGGAAATTCGTCCCTTTTATGAAAGCGAACATATCATAATAATGTTTTGGACCGTCCTTGAGAAACTAACCAATTTTTGCGTGAGCCCACGACATAAGTCATATGCTGAAAGTCAAAAGGAGCTGAAAGACATGACTTTTTACAATGGAAGGAAAGAAACGGGAATATTAATCAAAATCCTTGATAAGATGATACCGTTGACGATATCCACGTTGTCCGAATCCTCAAACGAGATACTTTATCATTCGGAAAGATGAGGAAGATAATATGAGGGACAAAGCCCATTAGATATTCAAACCAGGCTCAAAGCATTCTAAAGTATGAAACGTGAGTTGTAATGTAGCACGATGTGACATGGATTTGGACACTTTCTTAAAACGGCCGGTAACATAACATTATGAATGTATGTGTTCTCCACATCTTCCTACGCCGTAGTAGCTCCCACCATGCATACCACCACCAACTGTGCATCGGACAAATGACAGTTGAGTGGAAAATACGAGGAGAAAAAAATCTCTGGTGTGTGTCAGTAGGCATGTCACAGTTTGTAATGACATTGTTCTAAGCTATATCACGTTGCTGTGCTCATCTTTGTCTGGGATGACAAATTAAGAGTGTCATTTCAGAAAACAATTTGAGAATCTTGAGATGAAAGTACGAAAAGATCTTACCTTTTCAATGCAGTTGGCTCTGCAGCGAGCAACATGTAGGGAGGAAGAAGGCGCACTCAAAGACTCTTGCGAATCTTCTGGTCGTTTCTCTGCTTTTAAGCTTTTTGATGAAGCTGCAGAGGGTGGAAGTACGGTTTTTGGAGTGCTGTCTGTATCTTCTTGGACTTTAGGTTTGATAATCACTTGTTGATTTTTATCATTGAAGCGAATAAACTTGGACTGAGCGCTGGGAGAGGATGAGGTATGATCCATGAGTATTCTGGAAGATGCTAAAAACTTCAGATCGTCGGCTACGCTGTTGATAACTGGAACACTGGCACTGTCACATACTTGAGCCACGAGGGCAAATAGAATGAACATAAGCACTGAAACTGACATTGTGGCAGAAGCCGGTCCTGAAAACTTGTTAATGTAGACTGCCATTATGATTAAAATGTGAGTCTAAATTAACCGTAATTCACATCAGGTCGGATGGAGCAAATACGGTAGTAGATTGTGTAGCACTTTGAAATGCGTGAATACAATTTTTCCAGTTTGAATATGAAAAGCAAACAACTAGAGTGTTGCTGCACTGAGCTTGTTCTGAACACCTTTCTTAGGCGAAGTCTTACAAGCAACTAAATGGTAAGACAGCAAGGGCAAGAGAAGTAGATGTATCGACATTCGACACGGGGTGCACAATGCAATGCTCTGGACTTCATAAATGCGGTAGAATGGTCTTACTTTTCCTGCACGCAACAAGAAACAAACTTTTATTCCTACCTTCTTTTCCTACTGTAAGTACGCATTAAATGTACCTATAGAAGTATTCTTTCGAAGATCCCTAATATTCTTAAGGGTACCTACCCGTTCGTGAGAGCACCTTTTTGAGTTAGTCTCAACCGCACAAGTTTTAGTACACTCACGTACTTCATGATATACAATGTAAATGATATGTAAAGTAATGGGATTGGGACAACCTAGATCTGTTCTGAAATACGGTCACACACTTCATTATGTCGTTCCTCGTATTTCGGATTTCTTTGTATCGGAAATGAAACTGTCTGGATCTGCTTAAAGCGGATGAAAAACTGACAAAAATTTAACCTCTGAACAGAAATTAAAAATATCTGTTTTCAAAAGCTGGGAGTTAGAGCAATAAAATTGTTATTTTCCACTTTTGTCACTTTTTACTTTGATGTAGAGCGATATGCGGCGTTTGTAGGCCGTATTAAAGGTTAAAAAATGGAAATCACAGATAAATACATTACTAAGGGCTCATGACATGCTAAAAATATTTGTATGTAAGCCTTGTAAGCCTGAAGTCGGATCGGAATATCAAAGCATAAACCAAGTGAAAAGAATGGTTGGATTTGGGTATTTGGACCGGCTTAAAATCCTTTGTTTTTGCAATCTTTGTTCTTTACTAGGTAGACTTGTAGCAGCCAAGGCCATAAAGTCAGACTGAAAGGAATTGATATTTTTAGCACATATATATTTAAAAAACACTACAAGCACCTATTACCACTTGGAGTCCGGTTTGTCGTTGGTCACTCAAAAGTCTATTTTTTGATCATGTTCGACGATGCTGAAACTTGTATTTTATTTTATGTGTTTCTGTTAAAACATAGGTCAATATAACGCAATAGTCGCTAGCCGATTCTCATAAAAAATTCCCAGTGTTTCGAGTCAGTAATCGCTTCACTCCAGTAAGATACTACAAACAGACCAGCAGCCTTACTCCCATACAAATAACGTCCTTACTCATATTATGTAAAACATTTATTTCTTAAAAATATTGGATAGTATACAGCATAGGAACGTTGAACACAGCTTCCATTGGAACTGGAAATTCATCATCCGACAAAGCTTTCGAAATATGCACTCGGTCGTTAATAACCATATTTAACATGTTTACGTACCACACATAGCCACCAGGTATTTTTGAAGTTTCTTCAAAACTCGTTCCGTATTTCTTTCACGAAAAAGAGCTACCGCAGTAATTTAATAGGGACAGTGGAGTGAAAACCAATTGCATGTCATTAAAATACCGTATGATCTACGATTATGAATTTGTTGAATACACGATTTATTGTCTAATTTGCTCTGCTTCAATTGCCTTCATGTTTTACGTACGTTACAAAAGAAAGTTGTATATGAATGAGCCACACAACATAAGATGCCGATTCAAGTTCCTTCATCTGCAATGCCCGACAAACCAAAGACTCAACACTGGGCTCGGCAATTACTCACTTTATTGCCTGATTATCATCACATCTCATGCATAATTTCGAAATACAAAGAAGATTCTTGCATTGAATGCATTCTCGCTACTCAAACAACAAACTAGCCTCGATAAATATACACAACTTGAAAAATTCATAGTCTGTCCTTGATGCAAAATAAAACGAAACGCTAAATAGGAACTACAAAAAAGGAATTCCAATGTGGTCTGGTCTCTAATCTCCACCCGGCGTGGCGTTTGTTTCGAAAAAAATGATGATAAATATTTGGGCAAGTAGTAAATACGCATGCAAAGTCACAATGACATTAAATATTCCTTTACGTTCCGTAAAACAATTAACATGTGCCCTGTATAATCATTGAAACTTGTACATACAATGATGAACACCGATATTCTCTTTACAATCAGAGAAAGCAGCACCAGGATTGGAGTGTGCTAACTAAGTTAGCTTTATAATACCTGTAATAAGATGTAGGTATCACAAATCACGATTCGCAAGTTCAAACCAACCAAAACGCCATTATCAAATTCATAAAAGCTGAAAAAATTTGCACTTCACGTAGGTTTTCTGTAGTCATTTGGGATGATTAAATTATGAAAGCAAATAGATCAGGGCTATACGAAACAATAGTTTCTCGTCGAGAAATGGTGACTGATTGCATAGCAAAGAAGTAATAACTTGGTTTACACAACAAAAGCCTCCGCTCATTGTGGATTATTTGAACCACAACGCAGGAAATGGGCAAGTTACATTTTGGTTAGCTCAGCTCAGCCCAGCGCATTTAAGCATAACTCCTAATCCATCTATTCACCATTCACTTTAGGATAGTATTTCAAAGTCACAATTAAATGACGTAATCAATCAGAGAAATGCAACCCACCTTCTTCCGCTTTGATCAATGCTTAAGTCAGTGTCACACCTCTCTTTTAAAGTAACTATCTTTGTTGCGTGGGTCAATTTCAAATGGTTTAGCTTAGGTCTTAGGTATGTATCAAACTGCTTAGTATTAACAATAGACGAATCTTGGGTATGTATATGGCTTAAAAGATCTGTATTAAAAAACCAGGAAGTCCCCACCTACAAACCAAGCCTCTACACCAAAGGAATAATGCCTATTACATAATCGACTGGCTTAGTTCTAGTTTACTCTTTATTCTATTTTATATTTACACACACCGTGATCTTGTTCGTCTCACGTCTCCAATATTTTCGGAGGAAACATAAATGGGGCTCTTTGGGGCTCACAAAGTAAAGTGGGCGATGCAATACAATGTTTACTTCGAAATACCTAAAACCTCTAGGGTACGTTGCGAAACGGAAGTTTCAAAACTCGTAAAACCATTTTTGCGGGGTTATACGCTTATATAGCTAAGCTAAGCGCATATAAATACTATTGCGTATTAGTAAAAACGAGTGCTAATAATGCTATAGTCTTTTCTGCGACACATTTTATATAGGTTTGTGCTTTTATTGCCGTTTTTATCTGAGCCTACCATATACCTTTGAAGCTTTCCAGGGGAATAGAGCAAACGTTGTCCCACTTTATCTTGCCTAACACAGTGGTTTACATTTTTGACATTGTGTCTCTTTGTTCTCTCTCAAAAAGATAAGCTGGAATCCATACTCACGACTGTGGCACAAAGCGACAAGCTCCACTGTTGTTTAGAGATTAGCCCGGACAATTTAACAATGTTTTCTGATAAAATGTCTTTCATTAACAGCAACAAGCACACACCTTTTCCGTTGCAGCTAAGCGAGGTCCTTATTTCACAAACGCGAGTAGGATTTCACGAGCCAAGTTTATGTCTTCAGTAGTAACAAGGCAATTCAGACTTGGGAAAAGGTATCACCGTCATAAAAGCATTTATATTTCTTATGAAGCAGAATTGGTTTTTCCTCGTTGATATATGGCAGGCCCAAAGCATAAAATAAAAGGAAGGTATCGGATTAGTTTTTATTGGCTTTGTGAACAGCTCCCAAAGCGGTATAGCTGTGTAATAAAAAGCTGAGGAAACTGATATTTTCTCCCTTAAACTGCTCCCAATTGAAAAAATGTAGTGTGTAGTTGCACTCATAAATAAAAATATAAACAAGAGAAGCTACATGAAATACTTGTGAACTTAAGTAAAAAATCCATTTTTTCCAACTCATCATACTTCATTTTATGCACAGGGACCTTGCAATAGCATTAGTTATCTCATGTTAAACTATTTTTATGTTGCAGTATCACTTGAAACGATAATGGAATGAAATGCCCATAAAAGTACACTTTTAGTTAAGGGGTAATAAAGTTTCGACTAGCAATGCAGTGCAATTGCGTTTCCCTTTTAATATTTTAAGTGGGCCCTGGTGGGACACTGTTGAAGACACCTTGTAGAGGATGACATGTTGATTTTTGCTCACTTAATGGCTTAATCTAATCATAAGAGATGGTCACAGGGCTTAATAACAAGCTTGATGCATGTAACCAGCATCCTATCTGAATTTCATTTCAATTTGCATGCGCAAGTTCTCTAAGGAAGGGCCTATGGTGGGTTGCCGGGGTTGCCTTCGAAGCTGGACCATCGACTTAGGATTGCCATGGGATATTGCGAAAGAATGAATGGATGATATTTAATACGAGTTTTAGTAGATTAGAATTTCACCTACTCTCTGCCAACTTCTGTTTGACCTTATTTTACCGTAGCGAAAGCCAGAATGAACAAATGGTTGTCAAACGTTAGCTTCCAGTTGTAAATGTTCGGAAACACCTAAAACATCCAAGCATGAGCGGGCAAAACAGTAAATATGAAGAGATGAATCCCTTCGACCAATTGCCCAATGAAGTACAATCGATGAGCAATAATTCACTGACTATAATTCAAGCTATATTCCATGTAACAATTCTCATTGAACTTTTTGTTCCTTGTTATTCAGATGATTTTCGAGATATTTTCTTGCCTCGACATGACCTCATTTCTGGAGGTCCGTCGTGTCTCCAAACAATGGAAAGTCATTGCTGATGGATCGCGAAAACTTGTCTTCACATGTAGGCTGACAGATAAGACGTTGCAGGACGTTGTGAATTCAAACGAGAACATATCCGGCATCGAGCTTTACAATTTTTCAGGGGCAGGAAACAAAACTGTGAGTTTGACACGTGGAACAGGTCGTATTTTTCGGAATGCAGAAACTATAAGTTTGATCGGCAGTAAAATTAATGAGAAGGAGTTGATGAGAATGATGCAATACGCCATTGATTCTGTGAAAGACCTACAGTTTCACTATTGTCACCCGGTCCTTATGAAGTCACTCCTTGGGCTCAATAAGCGACCTTTCCAATCTTTGAATAGTCTTACGGTAGTGAAGATTTATCAATTCGCTAGTTTATGGAATAGCTCAAATTAAATTAGTCCAACTAATCCTATAAATTGTTGACCTTTAGTTGATCTTCAGGATAAACCCCACTATCGGGGGTGAAACGAGTATTTTGCAGACCTTGGATTCTCCATTGAAAGCCCAGCAGTTACAATCACTTCAACACTTAAACATTAGCTATGAATTACGTGGGGATTGGTACCGACTTCCATCAGGGATCCAACTTTATGAGAACTATTTGGCGGCTGCTCGTCTAGTACTTCGATTTAGAGGTACTTTGAAGACCCTGCAAATAGGGCGAAATACCCGACTACGCCAATGCCCGTATTTTGATGTAGACAATATTGAGTTGACTCCGCTGCAACGAGACCAGATACAAGAGTGCTTAGCAGGATTAAACGAAGTGCAGTTGGATTCTTTGGAAATTTGCTCGTTGGTGGATGAAGGGAACTTTCCATGGGTTTTGGGTAAAATTCGTATGAATTACTGATGAACTAGTGCTTTATTTCGTAAGTAAATTTATATTTCGTCGTGTGTTTAGAAAGAAGATTGACCCTTCAACAGCAAAATCTGAAAAAGTTGATAATTGAAAACGATTACAACGATAACGAAGATCTGACGCCCTTTCAATCTCTCACCAGTTTATTCCCTGCTAATTGCCATCTCCTCACTGACATACAATTATCAGTGTGGGCCTCGCCAGGACGTGACCCTGTCGATCTTAGTATATTCTCGCAATGCCCCGGTTTAAAATCCTTGTGGCTGTGGTTCAATGTTGAAATTGAAATCCTTTCGCTGCTAGAGCAGGACAGGTTGAGCATTGTATATTTTACGAATCTGGATCGGCTTCCGAAGGGCATCACAAGTGTACACCTCAAACCCAGCTCTGAATCTGGAATTATTCACCACATCTCACTGGATCAAATCCGATGGATGGTTGCCAATTTAAAGGATTTGGAATACATTGGCCTTCAGATCATTACTGCTGATCAATACCACAATTACGATGATGAAGATGGTGTGAATCATCAGGAGGAAGTCAACATTGACGCTCGTACTTTCGAAGACCTCATTTCCATGAGGAAATTACGGAGCATGCAACTCGACATGATGAAATTGGAGGCTTATTTTAATGTTAGAGTGAATGACCTTGACGAGCCTGTCTTGCCTATTCAGCGAATTCTGTCTGAAGACATTGATGAGTATATTATAATTTGCGAGCAAAATAGTAAACAAATAGACTGGAACCACAAAGGGGATTCGGGAAACTACTACGGAGACCAGTCATCAACAATCATTCGATTAACTATTGTTTAATAGCTATTCATCCGGACCTCTGCAAAATCTATCCTTCACCAACATCATTTCCAAATGATGCAAATGCAACAACACCTGTATATAATGAGCATAATTATAAGTAGTCTTATTTCTTCCACGACTGTGAATCAAAATTTATATATATTTATATCTGTCATTTAATGAACTTTCTATTCAACCAGTACTGTTTATAACAGTAAATGAAGAGATTACCTTCAAACCAATTCCAATAGACTAGCTTTAAGTTACAAGTCACACAGAAAAGTGTAGACTTTCTGTAAACAAAATAAAACTATTTTCATTTTTCCTATTTTTCCTATCACAGTGAAACGGAGGGTGATGTAAAAATGATTTGTAAGTTTTAGTAGCATGTGGTAAGTAGTAATATTATTATTACTAAGAAGTTCATGATAAGAAACACGTAAAAAATGCGTACATATTAGATAGAGTAAATAATAAATCATAATCGTGTCAGAGTAGCACGCATGCACATATTTGAACCCGGCAAGTGGCTCAAAATACGCACACTGATTTCTAAAAGATACTTCCAAAGGAGAGAAAGAGCTCTCAGGAGATCTCCCGGCGATTTTTAATAAACTTGAGTACACAATACTGTGCCACGCCAAGCCATTACATTTCGTAACTTGTTGGGGTTTCGAGGTTTGTGTATTTTGGCGTGGTTTCAGAGAGCCAAGCTATGCAAGAGAGTATTTTATTATT
Source organism: Orchesella bifasciata (assembly GCA_034697805.1). Lineage (NCBI taxonomy): Eukaryota > Metazoa > Arthropoda > Collembola > Entomobryomorpha > Orchesellidae > Orchesella > Orchesella bifasciata. Next base: position 2,163 of record JAQGAP010003662.1, on the reverse strand, counting down.
TGAGTTAAGAAGCAACAAGTTTTAAACCGAATAAGGATGCATTCTGTATGGGCAGTTTTTTTATGTTGTTCTTGTGTCTTGCTTTGCAAGGAATTCTCCATATCACGTTTCTTTTTGTGGTACATAGTTATTTTGCATTGATGCACTCATAGATGTTGTTCTACAATCCAGGTTTCAGGTGAAAGTCGTGCCTTAAATGTTTTACCTAAAAGGGAGCTAAGCAGAAGAATATGTATAAAAGCAAACGCTAATGTGACGCTACACGCTACAATGCAAACTTTTATGTGGTGTAATAACACACGTTGTAATACCTATAATTCCGATTGCTTTTAGATGAGTTAACTAATGTTAATTGTATGTATTGTATGTACCTATGTAGTGTTATTTGCAAACGGCCCTTCTTTGTTAATTTTAGCAAAGTTTCATTGGAAAGTTGGGTTGAATTTTTTGATAATACGTATCTACTCTCCGATATATTCGTAATAGTAAGCAATGGGGAAAACTAGTTCTATAATTTTCATAAGACATCGGAGCAAACATGAAAATGCAATAAATTCCCACTGAGATTCAAATGTTTCAAATCTCTGTTTGAGACTTGTAAGGGTGACACCAACCCTAACCCTCATGCACCAGGGAGATTCATTTTTTTAAAAATTTGTATCTTCCTCACCACAAACTCAGCAGTGAGCTGAGGTTGGCTCCAGAGTAAAATCTATATATTCTTTTTCTCCTTCCTTCTTCCTGTGGAAGTATGCTTGAATACATCATGTTGTGAAGACGATGCCAGAACCAAGTTTGAAAGTGTTGGTCCCCTCCTGCCACAGAAATCGTAGTTGTGATATGAATGTCCCTCGTGGCCAATTCAAAGCAGCGTGAACTCTCCCTGAACCTTGTTCTTTCGTGCTACAACTATACATTACGACGACCTGAGCAGAAACGTACGTATTGAATTCATAAACTTCCTGAAAAAATAACAGTTTGATTGCCATTGTGTTCCCTTCCACACAGCCATAATATTACCTGAGATTGTGGCAAGTGTGCTTAAATTTTATCTGACAGTCGAGGAGGGAAAACGCACAACAATAGTCATAATAATAATCATAACAACATATCAAAAAATCAGTATGCTATCACAAGATTTCTTGCATATTTTTTATATCCAGTCATGTAACATGAACTTACATAAAATTTCTATGAAATATGAAGCTCAGTTGCAGTCTTACTTCCTTTTCATAGCCCCAGTAATTATTATTATTATTGCTGCAAGCCAACTTTGAAAAAATCTTCCAGTGGGTCATCATGTCAGGCTTGAACCAACAACTTTCTGTTTCATGATGATGGTGGTAGGTCTTCTTTCATTTTGGAAATTAATATAATTGATTTTCACGTTTTTGGGAAGTGCACAAGTTGCATACCAGCAGTGCGCAGTGACTGGAGAGTTTATGATGGGCACGGCTGCAATCTATACTGTATGTTACGTTAGCTTTTTAGGGAGGTCAACCCAGTTGGATGTAACATTTTTCTTTCAAAAAATATCTTTAAAAATTAACAACATTTGCAACCACTAGAAAACTTGTAGTCTCCCGTTGATTTCCCCCACTCCATCTTCATCTAGGAGAGTAGATAAAACGAACGGGAAATAAAATTTGGATACAGTTACATGAAAAACATAAGGTTATCTCGAGTTGATGAAACTGTTTTATGAAATGTAATTTTGTGGGGTAATGCTGTGAAGTAAAACAGCACAAGCTACACAATTACAATTATGGGTCCGTTCGCGTTGTCGATTGGAAAAACAAACTTTCACAACGTCATCCTTCCCATTGCACATATATATTATGATTGTATTCCTATCTGTATACTTTATCATTGTTCACAACATGCGGGAGAAGAGAGGCGAGGATGAGACTGCAACAGTATGTCATGATTGACATTATTTTTTTCAATTTTAAATATAGCTCAAATTGATTTGGAGTATGGCTGATTGTTCGTGATTTTTCAATTCCAGTTACTAAATGGATGTCGACGAATCTGTACTGGTGTAAAAATTTTTGCAATTTCTTTAAAATCTTGGATGACTTATAAGTAGACCTGTCCAAAGCATATAAATACATGTTTCTTATGCGTTCTCTGCCATCAACCAAACTTGGTAGGTGAACATTT
>JAQGAP010003661.1:0-11937 GCA_034697805.1 Orchesella bifasciata | reverse complement strand
CAGGTATTCAACAGGCAGCTCAAATCTATACTTTTGAACGAGTGTGGTGAGGTACATGAAGCCACTGTCTTTTGCTAGCATTTCTCCTAAACAAATTCTCTTTCCTTTAAAACAAAACCAAAGTAATTTTTTCATACATTTAAAAAAAATGAAAAATGTAAATCTTCATTAAAATTTTGCGCTAACCAAGTCCGAAAGGAATAATTCGTTCAGCCTTTTCCTTAATTATTATTCCATCCGCATTTATAAACCTCTCCGGACGAAACACATGCGGATCCTTCCAAACACTTGGGGTGTCATAAACACTGCACATGTTTGCTAAAATGGTAGTTCCCTTCCTGACTATTCTTCCATTGTACTCAAAATCTCTGATGGCTTGTCGAGATTCCAGGTTGACTGTCACTTTACCCCATCGAAAAACCTCTAAAATTACTGCCTGCGTGTAGATGAGCTCGGTTCTGTCTTCCAGCTCAATTTGCCTATGACCTACTTTCACTCGAATTTCCTCATGCAGCTTTTCCTGCTTGTCGGGATGCGTCATGAGGAGGAGAATCGCGAATAGAAGCCAATTTGAACTAGTTTCAGTTCCTTTTGGGAAAATGACATTTTTTAACAAATGTTTTTTTAGTTATTTTAAATTTCACAAATAAAAAAACTTACCTGCTGTATAAAAGTCTGCCAAAGTGACAAGAAAGGCTTCATCTAAAATTCAAAACTGCATAATTAAAAAATTACGCAAGAATTTCAGAGAAATTTTCAAAAAATCTTACTCGTGTTATTTTGAAAGACTCACTTGAAAATAGGTGGGTATTTTCCTTTTCACTCTCCATTCTCTGGAGAAAAGCGTCTATAAAACAAGTTGGTTCCCCATTTTTGTACATTCCCAACTTCCTCCTTTGACTGATAAGCTCCTAAAACGAATCAACCTTGGAAAAATCACGATGGTGATAATTTATATAAAAAAGTAATATATATTTACCTTAGAATATTTATGGATCCCTGCCACACTCTCCAACTGCGTATGATAACCAAGATATCTCCCAAACAAAAATCTGAGCCAAGGATACGCCGTCATCACACTAATCCCAATTCTACTCGCCCTAAAAAACTTATCGAGTGACACTACCAAATCCAGAAGCTTCTTATCTCCATAACTCGCATGCCTTTTCCCAATCAAAGTGGCTGTAAGTAAATTTGTGAAACTGACCTTCACAAACCCAGACGCTTTAAATGGAACAACTCGACCCGGACGCGAGGAAGCTAGTTCCTCCACATATTTTAAAAAACAAGAAACCTCTTCTTTTAAAATGATTCTTAACCATTCTCTATTCATCGGCCCACAAGAGCTCCAACTTTGGCAAATAAACTTCCGCATTTCTCCCCAAGCTGAGGGACCATTTGCGGAAAGAACCCGGATTTTTTTGTAGAACTGTCTCTCCAACCAAATCCCTGTTCCAGGTCTATCCACACAGTCCTCCCCGCCGTAGAAATGCTTGACGGATTCGTAGGATGACACAAAAACTGGAGGAATTATTTTTAAATTTTTAAATTAAAAAAAATTAAATTTTATTTTGAAATTCAATATTTACCACAATTCACGATTCCCAGTTTTATACTCATAGCATCTCCATATATTTGACTGAGCTTGTCTATCGCTATGAAACCCACGGGATGAGTGGTTATCACTTGGATCATAGATCCAACTAAAGGAAATTGCATTGGACCTTAATTCAAAATAAATTTATTAAAAACCTTTTCTTTGCAAATTTTTTATAAAAACAATATTTTTAATTACCAACCAGGTAACCTCGTTTTTGAGTCGGAAAGTTCACTCAAAAGCCACAGGTATAAGGCGCAACCTGTGGTTGCAAACACCAAAAACATTAGAAACATTTTGGATTCAAAATGAGAGAATTTATCTCTCAGAAAAAAAACTGCATACAATCACAATCACTCTGGTGCAGAACTGCAAATGGACTGAGATGTGGCTGGAGTGCGCATCATATCACATCAGCAAATGAAACACATCAAGGTATGAATTTATGGTGTAGACGTCTTGACCACTCGACTCTTCATGTGGATGCCCCGAGGCTTTGCACTTGTTTGTAGGGCTGGACGCAAATCCAAAGCCAAGTTCAGGTGAATTACGCACACAAAGCACAGGGAAGAACAGAACTGAGCTTGCTACAACGACATTGACAAAGCTCAAGGTACTTTTAGTTGTTGGACAAGTTTTTGCAACACGCAGCAACAGCTTTTTGGTTTCTACCAAGAAGCAGATAAGGAAACTTGTGGTTATGCTCAAGTAGATCCATTTCATGATAATTTATAATTTAAACAAGTTATGTTGAGGATGCGTTAATCGCAAATATACATGCGAATTACATGGATTTTTTTCAACATAGAATATAATATAATGGTACAGACTCATGAAACATTGCAAATTAGGGTAGGGATATTTTATTTATATTGTGAATTTTATTTATAAGCTTTATGTAAGTGGGAGACTTATGTTTGCATTGAGGATAATATCATTCATCCTTTCTTGCAAACGCTATCAAATGCATGCATCCAAACCCCGTCGTTTCTAATTTTACCTTAGTTTTCCTCATCAAAACTGAAGCGACACAAGTTTGCTGAAGAAAAATAGTACTCCATTAAGACCATGGAGTAAAAATCCAGTCAAAACATAAAAATTCTCGCATAAAATTCCCTCATACAGTGTGATTATGGGATAATTGCTATGAAAGACAAGGTTTCAATCCTTTCAATCTAGATCTATCTGCCTCTTTACTGAGTAAACAAATGTGGAGCATTCACAACACGCGAAAAATGGAGAAGATGAGCTCTAAAAGCACTCCGATTTCTGTGAAAGAAGTAGTCGATGCAAAAATTTGAGAAATCTCCCACTTTTTCTATTGTATAAAATGCAGTAAGTGGTGTGTAGAAATAGTTTAAGGTAGTTTTCGTTTCGAAAACTCCATCCAGCAAATGTTAACAACCGTTTGATATTCAATATCAGAAGCTATGATGAATACTATATTATAACGCTAGCAAAGAAAGCATGAGCTTTAGCATATGCTCGTTTCCCGGAGTGCTCATGAGGCAAACAAACGTTCACAAGGCCAAGTTTACTCTCTTATTCCTCTATCCTTTTCTGTAGCTGAGCTGAAATATGCTTTGGAGGATTGCAACTTGCAACTTGCAAGCTATATATATATAACCATAACCATATAGATTTATATTCATATAAAAAATATGTATGTACAAAGCACGCCATTCATTCCCCTTCCCAACTGCTCTACTGCTTGAGTTTTGGTAGCTCTAGCTCTCTCTTCTTCTCTCTTACACACAATCCCGTTATCCAGGCAAACCTTTCCTCTTTTTCTATAGGAAGTATACTCCACACTCGGATTTATCGAACAAACTTACTTCTCTTACTTCTTCCTTCCCTTCCATGTGAGTGGGCTATCAACACACCAAAATAAATGCGTAGATAGGAAACTATGTTAGGAGTAAGATAAACATCCAGTTTCTCTATCCCTTCCATATCCCGTGGAGGTGGAAATCAGCTAAAGCAACAGTAGCACACATTTTCTTACGAAACATCCTGTCAAAATTGCAGTTATTTTCCACTCCATTCGCAAAGAAACTCAGCACATTCCAAGACAGTTTTCTATTACCAGTCTGCAAAAATCTCAGCTAATTGCGTCTACACCGTTTCCTCCTCCTACAAACGAAACCAGACAGAAAAAATGTGCCAAAGCCTTTCATTCTCAATTTATGCACGTGTGAGTGCATTTCAAGCGAGATAACAAACTCGCAAGTGTTTCATTTTGCATGCTCTCTACTCCTCTTTCAAGTTGGAGGTCTGCGACCTAATAATAGGAAGCTGGGCCCGGCGCCAGCTACTTTTTATGCTTTTCTTTCTTTCTTCTTCAATCTGCTCAATGAAAGACACAATAAGAATTTCGTCATATTCCATGCCGTCGTGCCATATGAAAAAGAATCAGAGCTGCGCTCTTTGAGTTTAGGCTGTGGTTTGCGGCGTGGTGACAGCTTGACACTTTTATCTCGTTATGTAACAGACTTCCCTTTGATTCCATTATATAATGCATATTATGCACTCTTCCTAATCAATTTGAGCTTGCTCTCTCTCTCTTTCATGCACATGCATACAACAAGTGTCCAATCTCCTATCTTGAGCCCATGTGCATCAACCATATCAGTTCCATTCCAGTCAAGATCTGAGAGGAGAGGAGTTAGCTCCAGTTTTCATTCCATTTTGTGGGCGGATATTGACCTGAAAATAAACTAAATTTCTAGGAATTCAAGTAAACCATTTCGTAATAATTTTAATGGTTTAATCTGCGCAATTCTTCTAGTATAATAAAAATAATGAGATATTGTTCTCTAGTTCAAGTCAAGGACATTTAGACTGAGAGTAATTTTTGGTTTTGGTTGTTGTGTGTTGAAATTTAAGACAGTTTTTGAAAGTTTAATAAAATGAGTGAAGATAAAGAAGCCCAAGTATTCGTCAGGGGAGCTTTGGAAGCTCCCCCAAAACAAGAGCTGTCCAGATCCCAGCGCTTTATTGCCGGTGGGGGTCACATCCTCAATGACTTATGTGGAGCGCTGTGGTTCACCTACTTCTTGCTGTTTATGACGAAAGTCGTGAAGATACCGGAAAGTTACGCTGCTGGACTCCTCCTTTTTGGACAAGTGACGGATGGAGTTGCCACCCCGATAATTGGCTACGCTACTGATAAAGTCTCAGGACTTTGGCCTTGCAAGAAGGATTACGGACGTTGTAAATCATGGCATCTTCTCGGTAAATTATAAAAAACCTGAATATTTTTTAAATAAAAATGAAATATTTTTAAATATTTTTTTTTTGAAATTTTTAGGAGTAATTTTGGTGACCCTTACCTACCCCTTCATCTTCTCCCCCGCCGTGGGCTACTCTCTCTACACCGATGAATGGTCCAAAGTTGATGACACTTACAAGGTCATTTACTACGCGGTTTTCATTGCCGTCTTCCAAGTTGGCTGGGCTTCCGCACAAATCTCCCACCTCGCCCTCATCCCCAAACTGACCTCCGATGAGTTTGTGAGAACGGAAGTGCTCGCCATTCGCTACGCCTGCACCGTCGCGTCCAACATGAGTGCTTATGTCATCGCGTGGATCTTTCTCACCCTGCTCGGACAAGAAACTCCTGGGGCGGATGAGTGTGAAGTGGGGAACACGAATGGGGCAACTTTTAACGTAAAAATGAACTTTCAAAAAATAAATTTTTATTAAAATTTTTTTCTAACAATTTTTTATTAATTTTTCAACAGCACATCGTCCTATCTTCAGTTTTCCTCGGTCTCGTATTCTCCATCCTCTTCCATTTCTTCGTGATTGAACAACCCGATGACCTCCTCCTGAAAAAGTCCTCCAGCAACATCTCAATCATCCAGTTGCAGCCCGTTGAAAACGGGAAACTAGTCAAAGAAGAAGTCGCCCTTAAAAACGGAGATGCCTCAGCAGCAGAATCCCTCCTCGCGAGCCCTTCCAAAACCTCCCCTTCCCACAAAAAGATGAATCCCCTGGACTGGATGAAACTTCCCCATTATTACGCCGCATGCTTTCTCTACATCGCCACCCGACTTTGCACAAACCTCTCCATGGCTTATCTCCCATTGTTTGTGCAAACCAGCTTGGGTTTGGAATGCAGTGCTGTGGCATACCTTCCGCTCATCATGTACACTTCTGGCTTCTGTGTTTCCATTGTTATCAAACCGTTGAATAAGTGGCTGGGAAGAGGATTGGCTTATACAATCGGTGGCGTTTTCATTCTCGTTGCGAGCACTCTCACCATGTTCTACGCGAGTGAGAGTCGATGGGGCATTTATGTCATTGCCATTTTGTTAGGTAAAATATTATATAACTTTTGATAAGAATTTTTGTATTGATTTTTGATAAACATTCATTTTTTTTATTGTAATTATCCAGGCGGAGGTTCATCAGCGATGCTCGTGACGAGCCTCTCCGTAACTGCTGATTTGATTGGGGATAATGTCCAAAGTGGAGCGTTTGTTTATGGGTCAATGAGCCTCATTGATAAAATATCATCGGGGTTGATGGTCATGCTTATCAGCAGCGTGAATCCGTGCAAGTACGTGAAGCTTATCAATGAAATAACAAATAAATATCATTCTTATGTAAAATTCACGTGATTTTTCCATTCATTCATTTGCAGAGATGGGACAGAAGGATGTGCGGACACAGATGCTGGAAAAACCTTTTACAGAGACGCCCTCGGATTCTCAAGTGGAGGTAATTAGCCTTGCATTTTTATACGCAAATATTTATGTTATGTCATGTGAATGCATTTCATTCAGTTTTGATTTATAATTTATTTATTTTTATAGGTTTTGCGATAGTTGGGATGATCTGCACACTCATAATCAAGCTGTTGATGATGAGAAAAAGCAAAGCGAAAGGTGGAAGGTTAACTTATGGTGTTGATGGTGAAGTGGAAGTCGAGAAATAAGCACAGTTTATCGAGTTAATTACTTAATTAAATATTATGATAGCTTTAAGTTGGCTGACCTTTGTGAATACTTATAGGCAGCTTGTTTTTTCTATTCAAGATTATGTATTATGTGCAATTCATTCATTTAGAACGTTTTGTTATGTTAGGAAATTTTTGTTACGATTCATTCAATTTAAAGTAAATTTAAATTCGGGAGGTATAGATGTGAATATGACATGTCATAATTTAGAAAAGAAACTGCATTACTTGTTGTGATGTTGAATATATATTTTTAAGATTCTCAGCAACAGTTGGTAGATAAGCATAAAATATTGGAAGTATGATGTGCGTTGTTGAATGTTTAAATGTTTTGGAAAATAAATATCAGTATGTTTATCATTATCCAGCATTAGAAAACAATTAATATAAGTGGAATGTGAGCTCGAAATGAGAATAATTTCCCAAATACATTATACATCAGAAGGAAAGGTAGAGATTCTGGTCGTTTACAAAAGCGAAATAGACAGACTGGTTGGTGGACTCTCATGTTCTTACTTCGCAAGCCGAAAAACTTGATTAAAATTAGGTCATGACGTAAATACTAGTGATAAAAGTGAAATATAACCTGTTTTACTGTGTAACTCACTTGACTTGGTTCTTGAAGCGTAGACGTACATTTTATGGGGAAAATTTACAACTTCGACAAATCCAACATTGGATTTAATCTACGGAATGCATTCTATAAATAAATATTGCGGTTTCTTATCTAACAACATTATTAATTACCTAGTAACTTACAAATTTTGACTGAAGAAGATATAAAATTAGTTCGACTGGACATCTTTTAGCTTTGGTTACTGTCGTGGTTTCTGGTTGCTGGTGTCGCAGCTACTTGCAACTTCCATACATTGTGTGGTTAACACTACTAATGAGGGTTCAGCACTCACTCAACGCAATAAAACTTGCGTCTCTTGACAATGTTCACAACGTCACTTCACAACCCGGATTGAAAAACAGTTGTTAGATATGCTGAACACAGAAAACTGACTGGACTACGGAAAAATCACTGCTTGATTGATAAGACTCAACACAATGCCCCAGCTTCGAACTGCTCATCATCATTCATTTGAGTAAAAGTAAAAACAATCATTTCAGTATCAACTTTCTGACATTTCCAACTGGTAACAGGGAAAACATCAAAAGGGTACCTTTCCCGTATTGCTCATGTCACAGCAGGCAGAGAAAAATGTTATCATGGCATGGTTTCTTGCTCACCAATTCGTCATGACGAGCTACTAATTACTGACATTTGTCTTATCTAAATGAACTGCGTTCAAAATATCCATTGAAGTGATTATTAAAGCAAACCATACAGTTTTTACCAGTTGGTTACAGTACAATTTCGGACGGAAAAATGAAGTTCATACAAGCTTGAGCACGTCATGTCACGTCATCGTACTCTGAGAAAGTACACCAAATGTAAGGGCAACTATCCGGATTATTTAGCACCGTTCAAATTCTTACTCTTTGTGATTGGGTTTAAATACCACGATTCAAGGTTATTTTGTTTTTTCTGTGCATATGGAGTGAGTATCAACGTTGTTTTTCAATGCGTACGAATGATTTCATTCAGAGTGTACCTTGGTACCGTATACATAAAATGAGAATGTTCCAAATTGTTAGGATACGATTATTAAACTACTTAACATCAATGAACTAATCGATCAATAATATTATTCACAGTAACATCCACTCTGTTTAAAATTTCAAATACTTTCAATAATTGTAGATGATCAGATTGCAAATAAAACCTGGTGACAAGTTGACAAGCATCCAGTTTTTACATGTAAAGTTACTTGCTAAAGAAATAACTTAGGAGGTTGTGCGCACGATACTATTTTAATGTCCAGTTTTCATCAAAACAACGTCATATTTTATAGGTTTGATAAAATGACGTTGATAAATCATGATTTCATATTTCATGTCATGAATATCATAACATAACAAGAATATTTGGTATGTACAAGCGGACACAAAAACAGAATTATTACCACAATTAGTTACAAATTCCTAAAACATTATCAATCACTCGTCCTTCCGTCAAGCTAATCTTTTGTTTATACTTTGTGCAGATCAAAATCATGATCAATAACACATGTTCAGACTTATATGTAATAATGATAAAAATTCACCGAAATGTGTGTCAAGTGTTTATTTGTTTTCGGTGGAAAGGGTTTCGTTGCAAAACTCCAAGCAACAGAGTTAGCCTCGTGTGCAAACCGAATCCCAAATTGGACAGGACTTAATAAATATTTTCAGATTCTGTAATCTACAATCATTTTTAAGGACATAAGAATGATTGAAATCTGTCTTAACTATTATCATCGATAACGACAATAAATGTGTCACATTCAGAGATTGGCCACCCATGGAAAGTATATAAACTGCCAACTTTGTTACAAGAAGCTTACAGAACACAAAGTTTCATTTATAAAGTTTATTTATTAAGCTTCAATTATTTTGAACATGACGTGGACAATTTTGACTTTGTTCGTAATTGTAGGAACCTGTGCCATTGCCACCGTTGCTATTCCAAAAAAGACTAAAGATGACCTACAATACACCTCAACTTGCGGAGGAGAGCTGAGTGCAAATATTGGGACAATTTCTTACAAAGTGGATGTGCCCGTAGCCCAAAACGAACGGTGTGTATGGACCATTCGGTCACCCACAGCGACTTCATATGTCGTAGATGTGTTTTCTTTGGGATTACAGCCAGAAAGCGGTGACAGTGGTATCATAGCTACTTGTATCTCCAAGTATAGCCCTAGATTCTATAATACCACGCATCTTGAAATGTAAGCAATTGTTAGTATAAAAATAAAATGAAATCCACAATGGATGATTTCATGTTGATTTTATTTATAGAAATGACACCGGGGCTGTGAGACTGATGACGCCTTGTGACGTCCTTGTCCTAACTTTCTTCACTGGGGCGATAATTGAAAATTCACGAGGATTTTCAATAGTGTACACTGGATTTCCTGGATCCAACCAATATATCAACGAAACTACAAAACATTACGTTGTTAACACTTCCGAAGGACATCTTCGTCATCCACCCAGTGTCGAAGAGCAATACCCTAACCATGACGTTTCAACATTTGTGTTTCCACCTCTGGAAAACATCTACAATCCGCTGAGAAAAACAGTGGTCAGATTTGTTGAGGACGGATTGGAAGAAAATTGTATAGATTATTTGGATGTTTTAAGATTTCATCCTGCCACTGGATGGACTCGCTCACAAAGGTACTCATGTTTATTCTCTAATGAGTTTATATTCAGTGAAAATTTGAAAAACATTAAAAAGAATCCCTTTCGTTTCAGAACTTGCAATGAAACTGCTTACGAGAAATGGGAAAGCGACGATGTTATCATGGTCATCTTTATAAGTAATGAAGCCATTAGCGGACATGGGTTCCATTTGATTTACTCACATGAACTTACATCTCTTACTCGATAGTTAATGCAAATATATCATATCAGTCGTTATGATTTGGAAATGTTTTTGTGTTATGTTAATGTGGCATCACATAAAGTCCATATGCAAGAATAATTTACTGAATTAAATATTTTAAAAAATTAGGTAGCAAAAGCGAAGGAACATGCTCTATGTGTATTTATATATCAACTCACGCATTTCCACCCATTTTTTACATGGCAAAATACGAAAGTAATTACAGTCATCCAAGTTATATAACAAAACATGTTTTTGGTTTAGTCTTGAATTATGACTAGCTTTCTCCATATTTACGAATACGAACGTCATAACAAATAATGAAAAAAAGTTGAAATTTTGATTGAATCGAAGAAAAAAACGCGTGGACCGATTATTATTGATTTTAGCAAATTTTAATGAATACTTAAATTATATTGTATGTTTTAGATTAGACCTGAAAATGAAATACAATGCGAATTAGGTATCAAAACAAAGAAATATTAACAAACGTCAAACGCCTGTAAATATGCCATGGCGAAATATGCGAAGTTATAAATGCAGCACAACGCAATCCTATTTTCATACAAATGGAAACTAAGAAATGCTGCGACGCGGGTAATTTAGTGTATGAAGTATCTCATTTCCCAGACAAACGAAAAAGGTACACAGAAACCCTATTCTAATGAAAAACCGGAAAAGGTGGAGTTTCACTTAACGAAGTTATGAGAAAATGAACAAAAAATGGTGTAGAGATAAGCTCAAAATCACGCGTAGAAGTCTTTTTGGTACGCAAAAACAAAATTGAATCTATGCCACAAGCCTTCATTAATTTACATTGAAGGAGGTGGCTACAAAAATTAACCAATATCCATAAAACCCGCAGAGCTTTCTCCAAAAGGCAGTCCCGTCGAACCATTTAAACTTCAATGAACAAACATGATTTCTCCCACCTTTCTCCGAATTGTGAAATGGCGAATGTTCCTCATGAAATTTTCTCTTTTTAACTATATAAAATGGGATGACAAAAATCAGGAACTTGTCGTAAAACAGCATGCCTATGGATTATTTGCGAGTTATTGCGGGTTCACTTTGTATACTTTGGGTGGAGTTCTCACCTTTTACCACGCGTTCGGCTACCTTTCCACTGAACCGAAAAATGGCCATAATGAAATCTTCGACGTCGATTTCAAACCCAGGGACGAAGCCTTTGCAGTCTTGTGCGGACTCAGTCACCTAATGTGGGCACTGGCTTGCGTGGGAATCTTCGGGGCTTTCGAATTTCTGCTCCTGACCCGGAAGCACAAGTTGGTGGCATTTGTCAACAGGATGATCAGGGGAGACTTTCAATACCAAGGTAAATATTTGATTTTTCTAAATGCTTTTCTTTAGGAAAATACATACAAACATACATGCTTTTCTTTAGGAAAATACATACAAACATACATGCTTTTCTTTAGGAAAATACATACAAACATACATGCTTTTATTAGAAATGTACAAGGAGCACATTGACAGCCACCCAAATATCAAAAACCTCAACAAGTCAAACGACGCTTTCTCTCTCCTAGTAGCCGTTGGCACCGTGATAGTCCCCTTCATATACGGCCCCATCATCTTCTACGACTTTTGTCCTGAGCATCAAATCCTCGACCGCTACTTTGAGTTGAAGCTCACTTTTCAGTGGAAATACGTCCCCTACCTCCTCCTCATTGACTATCTAGTTCTTCAATGCTGTGATCTCATATTCATCTTGAACCTTGGGGGAATGGCATACATGAAATACTACACAACTTGGCTTCAACTCCTCAAACCGGAAGCAATGGAAATGGAGAACGGGGTCCCAAAATTCACCTGTCATATTGGCTGCATCCTTACGGAAAAAGAAGTCATAATGATCTACAAGCAACAACAATTCCT
>JAQGAP010003660.1:0-11938 GCA_034697805.1 Orchesella bifasciata | reverse complement strand
TAAGCGCATAAAATGTCGTTCAGAATAACAAAACGCGTACAGCTGCGTTTTTCAGTCCACTTACGTGGCTTTTATTTCTAATCCATTGGCAATATAAAATGTTAATGTTAATGAATCTACAAAAGGTTGGGTGATGGCTGATGAAGCTACCTCAACACTGTACGGATTGGTTCATCAACTGACTGAAGGGCATCAATGGGTCAAAATTCACCTCAATACACAGATCAAAAATGCTTGGTCTATTGATCCATTCGGTATGTTTGGGGTTGTATTCTTTTGTCTATATTAACGTATTTGACCGTATCAACCTAATAAATTTGGCATTCATTCAGGTCATTCATCTACAATGCCTTATCTCCTCAAAGCGGCTGGAATTGATATAATGGTTATTCAGGTGAATTGACGTAGATTAAATCAGTTGACTCATTTTCTGAAGCTTTACGTGTAATATACATGTAATAATAGAGAATCCATTATGCCTGGAAACATTGGTTAGCTAAGCATCGCAAAGGTGACTTCAAATGGATTCCACGGTGGAGTTCAAATCCAAAAAATGCTATTCTGTGCCACAATGCGCATTACGACCTTTATCCTACCAAACATTCTTGTGGGCCAAAAAATCAAGTAATTCTGACTCGCAATAATATTTTAATCTTCTTTATTCATAAGTTTAATTGTAATTTGCACTTTATTCCCAATTTTTTAGGTATGCATGAAATTCGATTTCAGAAAAATTATAGGTAATCTTGCTTTGCCCCTAAATGTAGTATGCATGTCCATCATATATCTAGAAAGCAGATGAATGAAATACTATAATGGAGGGTTGCAGGTAAAACGGAGGAGCACTTGAGATACATGCATTTTGTGGACGATCATAATTTATCAGAACTAGCCAGTGCGTTAATCAGCCAATATAGAAGAACTGCCTCCCTCACACAACACAACATTGTATTTACTGCGCTAGGAGGAGATTTTCGGTTCGACGAGTCGCAGGAATGGGAACAGCAGTACTCAAACTATCGAAAGCTGTTTGATCACATAAACAGTCGACCAGAACAATATCATTCTAAAGCTCAATTTGGAACGTTGGGCCAGTATTTTAATGTATGACACACAATCATCACCCACGTTTAAATTTTAAACATTGGAACACATTAAACAAGTGAAGCCATCCTTTTTTTGTATACTTTTTGTACGACTCAGGCTGTTACAAACGCTGACACCGCGTTGCCGACATTTAGTGGCGACTTTCTTCCTTACAGGTCTCCTGCAATTTTTTATGAGTTCCAAACAATATGGTTTAGTTATGGACTTTCATTTATATAATACATTTTTCATTTAAGCGATATCATATTTCAATATGCCCCATCGTATTGGAGTGGCTATTATGGAACTCGACCTTTTTGGAAAAAACTAATTCGTGAAGCTGAAGATGAACTAAGAAAAGCTGAAATTATTTTCACATTTTCCTACAATCTATTGAGACAACGAAATCGCTCTGCAGAGGTACTCTCACAAATTGAAATATTAACAATGCTAGCAGTATACTCTTTGGAAGCACTAATTACAGCTAAAAATGTAATCTACAAAATTTAGATTATCGAACAAAACTACGATAACTTGGTTCAGGCAAGACGTTCGGTTGCGTTGTTTCAGCATCACGATGGCATCACAGGGACTTCTCCCAGAACGACAATGCTGGATTACAGCAAAAAGCTGACTCAAGCCTGGAACTTTTTAAAGCAAATTCAAAAACTAGGGATTGAAGCCATTTGGAAGCATGAGCTAAAGATGGATATCCCACCACTTATAGAGGAGACATCGAGAAAAAACCATACACATATAGGACAAAAGAATCCAATTAAACTTTACGAAAACACATCAGTTGTTAAAAAAGTGTTGCTGTATAATAGTCTAGGGTGGAAAACACACAGGTTGGTTAGACTAGCTGTGGAAACTTTAAACGTAACTGTAAAGGGACCGGGAGGCGAGGACGTTTTATCTCAAGTTAGTCAATTTACATACTATTTGCAAATATAATGGTTAACTTCTTACATTACATTTTTTCAATGATTAGATCAATCCAAAATTCGATCCAGGATATCATGAACTAACAAATAAATCATATGAGCTGGTGTTTGTTGCAAAACTACCACCTTTATCGGTTGTTACATATGAGGTAAGCCAGCAACGGGAAAGTGCAGCATCTTCTACAAAGCTGGCTGAAATAAAATGCAATCGTTGCAAGACTTTAAGCAACCCCATTGAGGTGAGAATTTATAATTAGTTTGACGCAACTCTCATGTCCCATGCTGGCAATTTTATTTTTAAAAAACGTACTGTTTTTATTGTTCTGCAAGGGGCCAAACATTACGTTAGAAAGTAACCGGTTTGTAGCCCACTTTAACAGTTCCACTGGAATGCTGGAGCAATTACAGGACAAGTTACATAAAGTAGGCGCTAATGTAACACTATCTATTGGTAAATACTATTCCTGTTCTGGAGGTGGGGCTTACCTGTTGAAAATTTGTGACTCATCTCCAAATTGGGTGAGCTTGAATTTCTTTGCTCATTTCAAGTTAACCAGCGTACGAATTTCTAGTTAGTAATAATTCTTTTAATTTATGCAGATATTGGACAGAGGCAGAGACAAACCTCAAATAGTTCTTTATAAAGGTCCAGTTATGTCACAGCTAGTTGTGTGTAGCGGTAGGTTAAAAATCTCTGCTTGGATAGTGAATACAAATGATTCCGAAATAACATCTACATTATTTATGGAAAATGAAGTCATTGCTTCCAAGTACGACACTGGGGAATATTTCATGAGGTTCCAAACTAATCTGGTAAACAGTCAAATCCATGAATCTGAAAAACCACAGCCCGTTTTCTTCACGGATACTAATGGTTTTGCAGTAGAGAAACGAGTTACCGTTAACAATTTGCCATACCAAGCTAACCATTATCCTATGACTCATTTTGCTTTCATACAAGATGACTCAACAAAATTGAGATTTACAGTTTTGGTGGATCGTTCACACGGGGTCTCATCAATGGCTTCAGGCAGGTTGGAAATGATATTTGATAGGATCTTACACTATGATGACGGCAGAGGAATGGGCGAGGGCGTTCAGGATACAGAAAGCGCAGTGTCAAGTTACGCTCTCAAGTTGGAGTCAACACAAGCATTTCATGCAAATACAGAATCTTTTCATTCATGGGAGCCCACTTTAGCCGTTCAAAGAACCTCAAAATATCTTAATCATCCACCAACAATATTTACTTATGATGCCATGAAAGGTGAAGGAAATGGAGAATTCAAAATGTTCTCTGCTGATTTTCCTGAAGATGTATTTTTACTGAATTTAAGAACTATATCTGGAGCAAGTGACACAATAAAAAGCATACCGAGTAGTGGTGCCTTAATGACAGTTTACAGAATGGGGCACATAACCTCTGGATTGTGCTCAAATCAACTGTCATCTTCCACAAGATTAAACACAGCACTCAGGCTAGCTCATTCTCTGCGCAAATCGAATTTAGTTGGAACACTTGAAGACATGGAAAATCTTATTCAAATTAATAGTACACAATATTTATCTATAGACCAGATGTATGAAATGTATTCTTATTATGTAGACATGTAAACGACTGGTAAATGAAATTTGCATTTTAGTGAATCATCAACAATATGGTTTGAATATTAGAGTAACAGAGTAGAGGATTTATGAGAAAACTATAAAAACTAGATACTATTCACACATAAATAATATACATAATTTATTCATTTTTACGCATTTTCAATATTGTAAATTGTGGGAAATTGTTAGCGTAAATTCCTGCTGTATTTTATGCTGGATACAGCTCAATTATTCCAGTCCATAGGAAAAATGCGTTCATATATAAGTATATACGTACGCATTACCTCCATGAGTGTGAAGACATGTGCATGCATAATCTGTCTGATCTTAAAGCTTTGATTATGTTAATTATAAACTATTCGTAATGTTTGCGCATGTGCATATAATGCATAACATCTACTTCTTTCGTAAGCATGAACCCTTCTCATTCATGCATGCAAATAACCTTCCTTTTCCAACATTTTTCTATCAAACTGGTAGTGATATGAAGAAGCCACGTGTTGTGGTAAAACTTTTACTTGCTTATGCTCAAAGTAATTTTTCTCCTGACGAGCAATAGAGTTCCGTGATTGCATTGGAAATACAGACAGAATGCATCTCAAAATTTGAAGTTCTGCAATTGCAATTTTGCGTATCTCTTCGTAATTTTGCGTATATCTTCGGAATTTTGCGTATCTCTTCGTAATTTTGCACATTTCTTCGTAATTTTGCGTATCTCTTCATAATTTTGTGTATATCTTCGTATTTCTATTTCAATCAAGTTATCTAAGTTTAGCAAAATCTGTCGTTCTTTTCAAACAACCAGCTAGCTACCGAAAAGTTTAGTTGTGTCTTGTGACAACTGAAACACTAGATTACTGTCGGCCGAAATCGAATAAAAAACATGCTGTGATTCTGTGCATTAGCAAACCACAGACGTCGTAGACTACGACTCGTAGTCATAAATTTGCTTGTTATTGTTGTTCATATTAACAATAATTTTGCCTGATCAAGCGCATCATATCAGTGTACTACTTGGTGAAATTCTTCAACTTTGCAGCATATGGTCACGAATGCAATTGTTACACGTTTACCATTACAACTACTTGTGTCATAATCCTAATATGATAAATGACCATCAAATGCTGTCATACTTATTTCAATCGTTATGACTTTACTGACCTTGACAATGGTCATTTCGTGATTGATTCTGTATATATTTTTTCATACAAAGTGCGAATCTACTGGCAGTACATTACTAATGTTGATACTACAATTGCAAATTCCGCGTCAATGTGTGTATACAACTCAGAAACGGTTGGTCTCTTTATACTAGTAAACCAAACCACCATCCTCCTAGAAATAACATCACAAAAGTTGTACAGCTGTACAGAAATGGGACAACTTCCGGGGAACATAGCACAATAAAAAAAATGCACCCATATAAAAACTAAATTGAACTTGTTTGATGAGTTTTATGGAAGCTCACAACGGTGCTTGTTCACACAAACGAGCTAAACTCGGGAAATGAGTGAAGTTTGATTTCTCCTTCAACACTTGCACTAATTGCGTAACTACCGGTTGTACTGTTGTTCATAGCAATGCAATACCGACACCTTTCTAGTTTGAAAATCGCAACGAATATTTCGTAGGCCTTTAGCCTAATAGACTGTACATATTGACTGTGTTGTATTGTAGCTTTATCATCCAGTTCAAGATGAAGTGGATTCACAGATATATCGCTGCAGTTTTTCTCTTATCATTTTCAATTGTGATCTATGGATTCAGTGTGCGAAGGTCAAGGGATGGGGGGAGCTTGTCAATGGCGACATATTGGCGACATCAGTTATTGCCACAAACAAACAACACGCAAAACGTCAAAAACCTTGTCTGCCCAGTGCCAGACATTGATACAACCAGCACCTTTACGCAAATGAATTTTCAAGTATTCAATACATTCTTCAGTTTTCAGTTCATTTCATGCCCTAAAAATTAAATCCTGTATTATCATAATGTATTTAATTACAGGCTACCTGGATTGGGAAAAAATACTTTTGGAACTCTGAAGATTACTATTTTGAATCTAGATACGAAGCTCATATGCGGTCAGTAGCTAGAAATAGGGACATTATTAAAGTGTTCATATTGCCCCATAGCCATGTAATTCCTGTTAATTTTTTGGTTTTAAAAAGTGATTATTTTTTATTTATTTATTAATTTAAGTAGTTTAATTTTTAAAATTTAAAGAACGATCCTGGCTGGCGAAGAAGTTATGATGAGTACTTCATGGCACAAACAAGGCATACCCTTGATAATGCAGTGGAAAAACTAACTCTTCTTCCAAAAATGACATTTATTTGGAGTGAAATAACTTATTTAGCCAAATGGTGGAAAACCATTACCCCCAAAACAAAGCAACAGTTTATACGACTTTTAGAGGAAGGACGCTTGGAAATCGGAACAGGAGGTTTTTATAGCATAAAAAAGCTTAGTCTTGAAACAGATGAAGGGGGTGCAATTGCTTTATATCTTTTTCTACTTGATTAAAAAGGATGGGTTATGCCTGACGAAGCAACAGCCAGCCTGTTCTCCCTGGTTCACGAGCTGACTGAAGGACATCAATGGGTCAACAATCACCTCAATACGCATCCAAAATATAGTTGGGCTATAGATCCATTTGGTTGGTATTAATGAAGTTCTAATATATCTTTGTGTATTGTATTGTTTTTATTAACGTGTTTGACCGCATTAACCTAAATTCCTTCATTCAGGTCATTCATCTACGTATGGACACTTGTTGAAAACGTCAAATATTGATGGAATGGTCATACAGGTAAGCTGTTACTACAGATTTGAAACTTTTGTGACAGATTTTCAATTCTTTATGCAGTAGCAAAATAGTTAATGAACTTATAATAATATTTTCAGCGACTACATTATGTATGGAAGCATTGGCTAGCAGAACACAAGACGGAGGAGTTCAGATGGAGACCTCGTTGGAATACCTCAGGGAAATTTGACATTCCTTGCTTAACCTTGCCATTCGATCTTTACAGTTTCAAACATGCTTGCGGACCAGAGGTCGACGTTTGTTTGAAATTTGATTTCCGAAAAGTCGCATGTATGAACTAATCCAATAATATTTTAATATCTTGGCGTATGACTATTATATGTATTATGCTCCACAAATGCTGTTACAGTTGAGTACGGCGAAAATTATGGAAAGATGACCCCAATAACGAAAACTAATGTCAAGAAATTGGCACAGGAAATTGTGACCCAGTATCAAAAGACAGCATCCCTTACAAACCACAACGTGGTATTGGTGCCACTGGGAGACGATTTCCGGTACGATCGTGCGATCGAGTGGAATCAACAGTATTCCAATTACATGGAACTATTTTCATACATCAACTCAAATAAGGATAAGTTCAGGATGGAAATAGGATTTGGAACAATCCGTGACTACTTTGAGGTTTCTTACAGAATTTATTAGTTCAACAACCTTGTTAGTTGTAATGTAACTTGGAGAGCGATAATCCCATGCTTACATGAGAAATTCCTTTCTGTTACTTGTTGTAACAGGCTGCAAATACGATGGACAACAAGCGTGCTTCCTTGTCTGGGGATTTTTTCCCATACGGTGATTGCTTTATTAGACTTCCTTGTTTAATGTGAATGAGAGTCTACAACGCATTCAATTAATAATACCATAACTGTTTCGCTAGCCGATGTATACGTTTCCGGAAAACCTGCATATTGGACTGGATTCTATGGAACTAGACCATATTGGAAGAGATTCTATCGTGAAGTTGAAAATGAGCTAAGAACTGCTGAAATGCTTTTTACATTCGCTAATGCTTTGGCAAGACAGTCAAACCGAACGAATTACATTGAAGTAAACTATTTTACTTTAAAGCACAATACTCCAAGAAAAATAGAAGCGAGATGCTATGTTTCATGCATTCATTTTCCTTCATTCTAGCTCCTTGCCAATCAATATCACCATTTGGTTACCGCAAGGCATGAATTTGCTGTGTTTGCTCATCACGACGGCGTCACAGGCACTTCAAAGTACTTAACCATGGATGATTATGGAAATCGGCTGTACTCTGCCTACAGCAAAAGCATAAGTGTGCAGTTTACCAGCATGAAAGTAATATATGATGTCACGCTGAAGAAACTCCTGCCGTCTATGTCAAAGGGCTTTTTAAGAGAACGATTTGATCTGCTCCCTTCCAAAATACCACTAGAAGTTTTTGCAAACGATGACTATGTTACACGCGTTACTCTATTCAATAGTCTCGGTTGGAAGCGGACTGAGCTTGTGAAAGTCCTTGTTAAAGACCCAAATGTAAAAGTTACTGATTCCGAAGGAATTACGATTCCATCCCAGGTAGAACCAAAACTATTTTTTTTATTAATAGCAACTTTTAAATAACCTTTAGACATTAGATAATCTTTAAAAGCATTTTGGTCTGTAATCCTTATGATTTTATGCATCTGCTTTCAGATCAATCCAGTCTTCCAGTTCGACTCACTTCATGTTCACATCTCGAATAGAACTTACGAATTGGTCTTTGTTGCCAGGTTGGAACCATTAACATTCTCAACTTTCAATGTTCGGCATGGCTCCAAGGGCGATGAAAGCGTCAGCCCATTTGCAACTGTTTGTTGCAACAACTGTACCCACTCCCATGAATCTCGATTTACTATTGATACATTTTCTCAGGTAACAGTTTCAATTAATTTTTTTTCAACAAATGACTTTGGCATGCTTGAAAATAATAAGTTTAATTTTTAACCTGATTCCTTGCAAAAGCCTTTGACGATTGAAAATGAGCACACCCGTTTAGTATTTCAAGAGAATGGACTTTTGGGAAGCGTTGAGAGGAAATTAGATAGTAGTTCAATACTCGTTTCACTAGCATTCGGAATTTACACTCCTACAGATCGGGAGAGTGGTGCTTACTTGTTAAAACCAAATCTTTCTTCCGAAAATATGGTAAAAGAAATTGTTACTTTTTTCGAAACCAGAGAAAAACATCAAAGCTGCTGCAAACTGACTCTTAAATGAATGATTTGTTTTGCAGTTTTTTCAAACAGCGATACCTTCAAGTATACTCAGAATCCAAGGTCCAGTCATGTCTCAAGTAACGTCTATACATTCCTCCAAATATGAAACTATCCAGGTCAACACGACTTTGTTTGATGTGAGTAGCAGCAGCTCTTCACCAAAAGACAAGATTCCCAGTATATTGGTGGAAACCTACGTAGACTTTACTCAAGATTACTCAAATAAAGCCGAAGTGTTCATGAGATTAGATTCCGAGTTGAACTCGACAACAACCCAGAAGACGAGGAACAGTGAAGAAGAGGAAGAAGTGTCAGTGATGTTTACAGATCAAAATGGCTTTGTTTCGGAGAAGCGAGTTCAAGTTCCTTCTATCGGCTACGAGGGAAACACTTATCCTGTCACTAATATGGTTTATATTCAAGATGAGATGAAAAAACTTCGCCTCTCCGTCCTTGTTGACAGAACTCACGGATTTTGCTCCACAAAGAGGGGAAGATTGGAAACGTTGATCGAGCGCAGAAGTACTTTTGATGATGGCAGAGGAATGTCTGAAGGAGTTTTGGATAGCAAACCCACCATATCTTCTTATTTTCTTTTGCTTGAAAGCTTAGACACGGACCTTGTTGATGCTGACAAAGGTGACACATATTCCCAAACCCAGCCTTCCATTGGCGTGCATACAGCAAGCTTACGACTTAATTATCCACCAAGTATGTTCGTCTACAATGAAGCCATTGATGAGGATTTCAAAGGACATAATGTTCCCTTTCTTTCTTCTCCTTTCCCCCCAAATGTACACTTAATTAATATGCGCATGCTGTCATCATTAAACTCGACAGTGAATGAGAGTAGAGTAGGCGATGAGAGCCCTAATGACATGGCGCTAATGAACTTGCAGTATCTGGTTGATCATAAAAGTGAAATAGGAAGTTGCAGCAATGCAAGTGCCAAAGAGAACGATCAGAAAAATTGTACAACGACATCTGTACTAGAGTCCATTTTAAATTTTAACCACTTGAATATTTCTAAAATCATTCCAACCAGCTTGACAGGATTAGCTGACCATGCTGATATTGATTCAATGAAGAGCGACAAAAATACCAAATGTATTAACTCCTTACTACACAATTTTAAATTAGTTTTTAAATATTAATTAATTTCGTTTGAGCGTTTGACAACATTGTTTAATAAAAATGGCTTTACATGTTATTTGTTTTACTTAATTTATTAATGCATAAACTAAAAAATCATTATAATATCCCATTTAAATCAGTAGAGATCATATCCATCATATTAGAGTTATATATGTAAAATGTAAAACATTCTGAGGAGAACATTTTTTAGTGAATCTTGCTGTGGAAATTACAATACTACCCATTGTCTATGCATGACTATTACTGTAGGTCTATGGTGTTCGTCTGCATTTAAATAGCAACTACGATAGCTATTCTTAAAGTTCGCGTTCGCCATAATTACGATTCTGTCTGGTCTGAATACCTAAATGCTCATACGTTTTAGTAAAATTTCTGAGTTGTTTCGCAATAGGCAGATTTCTATTTCAGATAACTATCTTACAGTCCGAACTATTCAAAATCACAGTATTATGTGATTTGATGCCTATGAAGTATGAGTCTTGAGGATGTAACAGTGAAATGATGTCAATAATATACTTAGGTACTTGATCTTTATGAGAACTCTGACAAATATTTATCCTGCAATTTGTCTTTATGTTTATGAGATTTCTTATCGCAAAGGCTGTAAAAGTGCTTTAATTTTTTAATGATGTACACTACAGCTTTTCCAAATCAGATTTGTGAAATTACATGCTCTGATTTCCCTGCTCCCTGCAAGTACGAATGCAAGAGGCCAGGTTATATTTATGACGATAAAACTCAAGAAGTAGCTTACGTCGAACCAAGAAAAAAGTCGGTGTAATTGCTAGTCTACCTATGCAATCAATGCGCTCACCTTCCGGAAAAGTTAAGCCTTGCCTGACTTGTACTCATTTTTTGTGACGCGACCTTTCTTACTGTAATCGAATGTCATTTCTCACTAAAATATAAGCTGTGTTTTATTTAGGTTTCGTAAAAAAAAGTCACCCGTATGTTAATATTTCGAGGAATTTTCTTTCAACCGTGCTACCTATTTAGATTATTACCAAGTCGTCTGCCATCAAACTGTATTTTATTTCACTGTGCACAACTTTTGTTTTACAAAACAACAAAGTTTAGGTAGGCAGTACATACATATTTACAAAAAAGTTGATTTTGTTGTCTGACCATAAATAGTTTTACTCATATAATAAGCCTTTTCACTTCTACCTTATCATAACGAAATCGCTTGAAAAGTTATAATGGTGAATGAAGTAATATGATTCTTCAATTAATGTCTCACCTCACCCATCCCTATTACATTTTTATACTCCATGCTGAGTTAGACACTTTTTTTTTGTGGAAAATGTTCCGCATCCTCGGGAAATCTGCGGCAGTTGCTATCTTGAAAAAATCAACCAAGCGTCGCACCGAGCTAGCTTGTAGTTTTTGTACCAAATATTTGCATTAAAAATTAGTGGTACAAAGTCATGTAAGTTTCAAAAAGCACTCAGGATTAGGTGTCGGCGGTGGCCTACAAAACAGTGAACAAAACAGTAAATGAGTTCTGATTCAGATTCATTTGTGACAGGGTTAGTCGAATGTGCAATCACCGGTAACAAACAAAAACGTGCTTAAATCCGTCAGCGTTAATTTGATGGCTGAAGTGTGTCCACTAATGATGTGCATATATTTTATCCCAGTGCACTGCTACAAAGCAACCATGCAAATACTACTACATCGTAATTGAAGTTTTTTATATATAAATGAAGCGAATCAACTTGTCTGTACTTTTCTACTTACAACAGAGAAAAAAACGACGTGCATGATTTTGATGCATAAAATAGATTACAAACTGGTGACAGAAAGAATGCACAATATTTTTTTATATGCGCTAATCATGCAAAACTGCCCGAAACAGTCCACATATGAACAAAATTTTCTCCTACAATACCATAATGAAAAATATAAATACGAGAAGTCTTGTTCACATTGATCATAATGGCGTTTCTATCAACTCTCTCGGAAAATTTTAGACACGATTTTGTGAAATTCAAAGTTCACATTTTAAAACTTAAACATTCTTCATGCTGCGTTTCCTTATTTCAATTATTTTTTTATCATCATATAACGAAGTAGCCAAAGTATGCACT
>JAQGAP010003659.1:0-11941 GCA_034697805.1 Orchesella bifasciata | reverse complement strand
TTGGATTTTGAATGAAAATAATATTCTCCATAGCATGTAGTGTAGGATTCAGGAGCGTTTATTATCAGTCAACTGGTCCAAAATTTTCATTCATTGGTTTCCCTGCTTTTTCTGCATTACAACTTTGTTTTGGTTCTGGTGAACTGATTCGGGACATCGTTAAGGAAGAATGAGCAAGTAAATTTTTTCTTCAATGTAAACAATGTAAACAAGTACACAATTACAAAATTTGAACTGAATTTCGCATTCAAGTAGGTCATTAATGTCTAGTTTTTAAATGCTTCATTCTTCTAAACAAGCTTGTATTACAGAAGTAAAGTTGTTGGTTAGTAAAAGCCAAAAAAAGGTGAAAGGTATGTAATGTTGGTAGTGCATGAGTTATTGTGTTCTTGTAGTATTTACTTGTTGGACATGATTAAAAAGTTGGATACATTATACGCATAAGAATAAGCCAACCAACGCTCCCAGAATTAACAGCATCGGCATGAAAATAATTTGCAACACATAAAAAAGACTTATCGGTTGCAAGTTGGGAAAAATGATGACAGCTAATAGTCTAGATGAGAGGCGTTTTACGAAATTTTATTTATTCATTATTATAAAATTAAAATATTTTCAACATTATCGACGAAGAACGCCCGAAGTCTGACTGTTTGGGATCTTTACAATATCAGCGGGCGACTTGGAGCAACCTCTCACAAACCCACATATATTTCCTTGCCCATGTTGAATGCCAAGCGTTCGTACATCTCTGACGATTCCTGGAACAAAGGATGTCGTATTCTCTACCTGAATGCAGACTGAATTTCCTGTATTCCGAAAGAGCTCCCATCTCTCTGCCCCGTTGATGGCAAGCGACTTGACAGAAAAACGGCAGTCGTTAACGCTATCCCATGACTCAAAGTATCTCCCAGCATTGTCTTGAATCAACTCCAGCTCACTAACTAAAGTGAGAGCAGGCGTCCGGATGTCTTCCCCGCCCATTCGCTTCAAACATGAGATATTTGCCGATGTCTCTGTCAACGTGTAGTAATCACCTACTCGTTCTTGGAAAACAAACTCAGCGAGACCAGGGCCTTCCGGACCTGTTTCCCAACCGCTGTTAAAGAAAATCCATCTAAAAGACAAATTAAATATCTTAACGGAAATTCAGTTTTTAGAATGTAATTTTTTAGCGAAAATTTCCTTACAATCCCTTCACACTAACTCCGGTTGGTCGAAGGCTCGCAAATGTGCAATCATCATAAGATATCCCGTTCATACAAATACCTCCGTTACCACTGCTGCAAACTGACCAGTGAGGTTCTGCAGAGTAGCTAAAGGAAAAGGAGGAGACAAGTAGAAAAATGGCCAATAGGCTTACGTGAATTATTTTTGGCATTCTTGAAATTTCTAGTTGTACACTACTTCGATGTCTTCCGTGTCAAAATTTAGCTGTTGAAAGTTGTATCGTTAATACTGTTTAGTTGAAGTCTAAATTGAAACTTCGGAAACGGAAAACGGTCTTCATGCATTTATTCTTTGTAATTCTCTGGTAAGGTGAATTGATGGAAGATTTAAGTTATCTTGTTCGGCATACGCAAAAGCGGCATAAAATAAGGAGTCTACAGCTTTGGAGATAAAACAGTCCAGTGTGCCCGATATCATTTAACTGTGCTTTGAATATCTCAGTTGTAATTGTAAGATTATTATAATAAATGAGGGCACAGTTTACTGATTTAAATGGCATTTGAAATAGGATTAGAGGATACTCACTTGCGAAGAGAGAATGATACAATTTTTTGGTGAGTACGCCAAAAATCTGCGCGGAATAACACGGAAAACTGGTAAAATAATCCTACGTAGATATGATTTTAGTGAATGAAATATTGCAGGATTACGCACGTCAATCTCCAGTTTCAATCCACCAAGATAAGCGTGATTTGAATGAGCAAATGCTATAGCACGTATATGTACTAATAATACATCCATACAACATACTCTGGTAAACTACATTTTTATAACAATACAAAGTATTATTTATATGGAAATAGTTTCAGAAGTCCTAGCCAACAAAATGTGCTGACCTTTTTCACTAATGCAGACTACAGCATTTAAAATATTGCTGAATACTCTATCATTGAATATGAGTATGAAAGGGTTATCAATGAAAGTCACACTTTCCATACGTCCCTTAATTTCTCCACAAGCCAGCAGCTGCATCTCTCCCAGCTGTTTTACAGTAAACGCCATCCAAGGTATTTGAAATACTATGAAGTTATAGTTAAGATCTGCTGAAAAACTAAATAAGCACAACAATAAACATACCCGGAAAAGCCATGTGTGTAGGTCGTTGCTGACAAATATGGTTTCCCCATAACGGTATATGTGCCACTAATGACCAAACCAGTAAATCAGTTGATGAACAAAATGAGACGAACAGCAAATTCTATTTTGTTAATTAATCCTGCCAACAGCTGAAGCAGCTACCATTGCGACCCAGTAGCTGACGAGAAATAGGTAGTTGGCCATTATTAAAATGACACTTGAGCCAAAGATGAAGAGTATAATAAAAAAGAAAATCCGATTAGGAAGTAGATTATCTAGAAACTCTTCAATAAGGATAGTACAAGGGTCGAAAGTGGTGAATAGGGTGGCTTTGCACATGCAGACTATGAAGATGAGGAATCTTCCTTCAAACCCAGCTCAATCAGCATGGTTTCTAAACGAGTTGGCGCAAAAGAGCGAGGAAAGTTCAGGGTAAATAAAATGGCAACATTAATAGAAAAGAATTTTAGAACAAGATTTTACAGAAATCAAGCTTAATCTGCATGTCACCTATTGGCTTTGTCACAACAGCCATCTCACTACGTTTTTAATCAAGTGTGAAAACGGTCAATAATATTGGATTTGTTTATAGCCGTGATCAAAGCGTGAAAAAGTGTGACCCATGAATCCACTTTGATTGAATATTTGACCTTTAGCCAAGGAAAGGAGAGGTAATAAACTGTCCCACAAGTGGAAATGTCTTCCGAGTAAACATATTCTCAGAAGGAAACGTTTTGAGTTGTTTGAGCATCCCGTCGAATTGATAAGTAAACCCGTTCCTTAAGATATGAGAGCTTATCCAGAATCCGTGTAACTAACTGCACAAGTAGGTAGATTTTTCATTCTGGGTCAACATTCACTTTCAATTCAATCGTAGTAGCAACTGTTAAGCAGCTAGTTTTGAATCTGAACTCATCCACAGAATATTTCCATAGGTATCCGTTTTTATCAGAGGGATTTACAAACAAAGCATGTTTCGTCTTTAACCTTGTTTAAATGTATGATGGGTGTGTTTTGCATTGAATAGCGGTCTGGTTGTTATGGTGGGCCTTCCAAGTTGAGTTTTGCACTAAAGGATAACTTTGATGTAAAATTGTTGTTGAAGTAATTTTTACCATTTAATTCTCATATTACTTGGCCATCAACTATTTGCAAGGAACGTTAGAAACTTGGGTACGAATTTTATGTAGGGTATTAATATCTAACTTAGGTATTACGAAGTCATTCAACTTTCTTCTGCATGTTTCCATTTGCGATGTTAAATCGTTTAAAAGTCGATCCCGCTCGTGGATAATAAATACATGTATACGATACATAATTTGCTGTTTGCAAATAATTGGTAATAGATTATTATGCAGTAATTTTTAATCACACTTAGTGATTAATTTATAGCTTTGTTCGTTCTTTCAAAATATTATAACAGCCCAATTGCAGTCTTGCAGTGTCTAACGCAGTCTATCCCTATCCGCTCGCTCTTGTTGAACTCAGACGATTGAATTGCACAATGTTTGTGGTATATACAATATTAGATGTGATTTTTAAAACAAAAAATCAATAAAACGACATATTCTAAATTAATATTAACTTATTATTAATAAGTAGTACATTTAATGGACACTTTCCGACACGACAACGTCTTGCAATTTGCTGAAAAATTTTTTATGCAATTACAGCATCGATACTAAAACCGAAAGGAAATAAATTTGAAGTAATTATTTAAGTTAATTTTTTACACCATATCAATTCGTATAAACTAAATTTACATTCAATACACTTGACGCCAAGTCGACAAAAATGATGAACAATGTTGTACAACTCTAAGCATCAAATAGTAGGTTTGCAATTCTGATGGAGTAAGATGTATTTATAGAAGAAAGGCTTGAGTTAATTCGTACGGTGGTGGTGCTAATAAAATTAACGGATAGTCCTTTTGAGAATTGAATAACTCAGCAGCACACTGGTGAGTTTAGCATTATGATACTTGTTGCATTCTCGGTTTACTGGCTTCAAGGAAGCTTCAAGATGGAGTTTGCATTCCTTTATTTGTGAAAGTCACCTGTTGGGGGGGAAATCATATATTTCAATTGAAGCTTTTTATAATATATTATTCTGCATCAAACACAACACTACTTGTTTTCAAGTCATTCATGTTTAGTAGGTAATAATTCCATTTGATGTTTACCATTTTATGACTGGATGGAGGAAGCTCGACGCACTGGAGAGTCCTGGAATGTAACTTGGAACTTGAAATGCAGTACGAACCACGTTCAAAAAGATAGATACCTCATCATTATCAATTGAAGGAGGAGAGTATTGGGATATTTGCTTCCGAAAAACGGTTGTTTATACTCCTTTTCCTCACTTAAGGTTCGATTATCATCGCTATCATTTAGACCTGTACATTGTACGGACAAAAATATATTTCGTTACCAGTTTCGGTCTGAATCCTGAAATTTTTTGAGTATGGGTGATCATCACTTGTATTAAATAGAACAGTTTAAACATCCTGTAAATATACACCATATATAATAATTGGAAAACCTCAGGTATCTCATATATAGGCATTTTTAGTTACATTTATTCACTTAGATGAATTTATTTGTAAAATAAAGTAGTGGAAACTGTCATGGAAAATGTGTTCTTTTAAACTATTCTAAACTGCAAATACGAGTTTAGAATTACTAAAAATCCTTCTAATTGTTTCGAATTTGATAGCGTTTGGAGACCTCATTAAAAATCTCAGTTTACCAAAATCATTAATGAAAACACTTTTGGTGGGCCAACTAACCGAGTTGTCGAATATTTACTGTTCAGCTGTGAAATCTCGATGGAATTTAGATTTTGTCTCAACTCCATTTCCCATAAGTACATTCACATTATTGGTCATGCTGCTCCCTCAGTGTTACAGTATACAAGGTTGATTTTCTCGCTGCGATTCCTCATTCTGAAACGAAATTATTGCAAACAATTAATATTGACACTTTACTTCAATGAAAAATGTATCTTTGTTCTAGTTTAGCATTAGCACAAAATTATGTTTCTATCTATACAGGGAAGATATCATGCAAATTTTGCATGCATTTAATGCAGGCTGACTTTTAGTATAGCTGCCAGACGTTTTAAATGGCAGCAATAATACTTATCAAGGTTGTACATAACGACTTAAACAATAGTATCATAATTATAATTGTATTTCACTGCTTGCCAGTTGATTTTATGACAACATTTTGACGTATTACACCCTTTATGCAAGCGTTTATCTATATTTCCCACACTATGTCTTAATTTTTGGGCAATTTGTATGAAGCTATCTTTCAACTCATACAGGGAGATTCTGACCAAACTTCAATTATCAATTATTTTAGATTCCACAATCCGAGATAAAACGCATGTCAGCTATAGTTTTAACAATTTTTAGAAAATTTGCTCCTAATTTTGTATGGCTACAAATTGTTAAAATACTCAGCTACATTTCAAAATCTCATACACACTACACTTGCATTTACATTGCGACTGGACGTTTTCCAACAACATTCAACATCCAACTTTACAGCTAAAGATTCTGTAGAATCCGTGCTTTGCGTAAACAATGATAAAATGGTTTACATGTCAAGAAGGGTAAAATATATGCTTTTCAAAATTACGAAAATCGAATTGCATTGAAATAAAACATACATAGTCCCTACGTCTGCCACTGGAATCACAAAAGTCACTTTCCTAAGATAACGATGGTTTCAAAATGAAGGCGGATCCATGTTTCCTTGAAACCGCAAACGGCTCGACACCCAACAGTTTCAACCGGCATAAGTGTTTAAATTTTCTGGAAATATCATAAAAATATACAGTTCAATCTCTCAGTCATTGTAAATAAAACAATGATTAGATTAATAGTATTTACGATTTGCGTTATCCGCAATTATAGAGCTGAGACATGGCATTTATGTACATCCACATTCTAGTAGATAATGGTCAATGATGCGTTCTGTTACCAACTTGCTTGACTGCCCGGAATTGTCTATGAAATAACAAAATAAAATATTGCAATTACTGCACACTTAACATTAAATTAATACTCAGATGATTTTTTTAACCACACAACTTATTCTCAATTACCGTTCCCAAATATAACCTTCACTCATCTATCAGGACAGCCATTCGTCATTTCCCATCCCACGCCAAAGTTGACACGGCAGGGAGTTTTAGAATTTGAAATTGTGATTTCCATTCCAAAGCTGAAAAATAACAGATTTATTTTCTAATAGAACTTGGCTAATTAACTGTCAAAATCTCAATTCAATGACAGATTGAATTGTCAAAATATGTAAATTCAACACGTAGAACTCCACCAACCAAAACAATAGCACGAAAGAAATGAAACAAAAACATTATATCATTATGTACAACTTACATGCAATCTTATGGTGCAATATAGGATAGAAGTACAACCACAACTCAAACATGTATTTCTGCAGTGGGTTACAGTAATAACTGACTGCCTCACAGAAGTTTTGTTATGAGAATGAAGCACACCAGCTGCTTAGAAAATATGCATTCCCGTTGGCAGACGCGAAAGGTGAATATTTATACACATTGTTCTTTCATGCATTGTGACTAGTATGAGCTTGTGAAAAGCAAATCCCATGCTTCCTCACTCCAGCAGCCAACAGCTAGCTCTATGTTTGGTTAAGGACGGAAAGTTTTTGGATACCTACGATGCCATCACAGAGCATGTTACTCTTGAACAAAGGCCAATTGAACTTTGCATAGCACATCATGATCCACGTCTCGGCTGCTGAGCTTTGCTTCTCCAACCCCTGTCAAATGTGCAGACGAGAATGTAAGAAACTGAGAAGAGGAGCTTGAATGGTGTATTCTTCTGATATTTAGTTTTGTTTACTTGTCTCGTTGCGTCATGTGATTGTAGCAACTTCAATGCAATATACTGTGTAAATTGCAGCAGTATGTGTTACTTTTTCGTGTACATGCATGCAATGCATAGAAATGATTTCGAATTTGGTTGTTGACGGCCAACTTTTAAATGCACTGTTCCAGTAAAGCTTGTTATAGCACTCAAAAATCCTAGATATATTGATTTAACTCATGTGTTGAAGTAGGAAACGAAAAAAAATTTAAAGCACACAATAACTTGCATTGCAGTCTTTGTTTGGGTTGTCTCTGATTTCCCTAATAATACAGTAATGCAGAAGTGAAACATCAGAAAGAGCCATACACCAACCTTTTTCAAGAGATGATTAAGTATAGCTCTCTTTTTCACAAATTATGGTTTCAATTCTATTAAACAAGAGAACCTGAACTGCACGCCAAGAAGCTTATCGGCACCACAGAATTAGTGGCTGGAGCTTTTCAATTTTTCGGACATTTAACCTTCATAAATATAAACAGGTTTCATGTCGTGGTGAGAAATTAGTCGAGAGTTTTCATACAGTGTGTTTACTCCCTAGTAATTATTTTGTATTTGTAACTTGGAATATAATATAATTATAATTGTAGCCACAATTACAACCACTCTAGGAAACTCAAACACTTTCCGTGTTTTGTGTGTAATCATTTTCATGTCCCGCATGACATAATACCATCCTATCCTATGTTGTAAGATTTTTAACTAAATCCATAAAACGATGCCGCCATTAAAATAGCGTCAGTCTTTCCCAGTTAACAGCAATTTAAAGTAAGCAATTTGCTACATGCTTCAGTAGAATTGTTTTTTGAACAGAATCACAAGGAAAAGTCTTAAATTCCAATAAAAAATACAACCTTTTCAAAGAAAGTCTCCCAAGTGGCTACTTTTATTAATGGTTTGTGCTCCATGGAAAAAGAGTTTGCATTGAAATTCAACAAATCAACATATGAGCAAAGACTCATCAATTTCGCAAAGCTGGCATGCCTGTTCATCCGACTCTCAATGGGAGTCCTTCCACACCTGATTGCTTTGATGGGAGTTGCAATGGACACTCGAGTCCTCAACATTTTGACTACAATTACGCTATACACCCGTTGTGAGGTTTGCAACTCGAGGCTGGTCGGAAAAGTCGTGAGTTATCTCATAAACTACTATTTTTGGCTAGTTCAAAGTAAATATGGATCATTGGCAGGAATTCAAATTGTTGTGGGCTCGATCTCAATTGCTCTTTATCAGCTTCTAATTCGGAGGTTTATTTCATACATTACTAAAATTATATTGAGTCTCCAATGAATGAATACGCATCATAAAATGTTTTTATTTGTAATATTTTCAGAGAAATTGATAATCTACCTGAGCACGGACTGTTCAGGCCAGTCATTCGAGTTTTGAAGCTTATTAGAGTACAGAGACAGCTCCAAATTTTGACGGAATTGTTCAACAATGTTTATTCCGATGTTTTGGTATGCTTTCTAGTGGCGATTGCAGTTTCATTTGTGCTTTCTGCCTTGCAGTTGGTCAGCATGAGTTCTGAAAGTGCCTCTGCTCAACCATGGCTTCTCATACTTTTCTCCCAGATTACAATAATTTGCATTGTATTGTGTAATGCAATGTATCAGTTGTGTGGAAATGTGCACCAGTTTTCCGGAAAGTGTATGTCACAAATGGAGCGCATGGCACTAGTCGTCAATGGTCGTCGTACACTCAACCGAAAAATTGTGAGGTCTCTTCCAATTTTGAAAGTTCGTATGGGAGCACAAATTTCATTGAAATAACGACAGCCATTGTGTTTCAAGAGTTCTTGCTAAAAAGATTGGTTGATGTTTTGCTGACGTTTCCCGTGAAATAGATAAACAGTAAATTAGTAAACTCCAAAGAAATTTTTAACAACAAGATTGACTATCGAACTACCAAAAATTACATAAATTTTGAAGAAAATTTAGCTATCTTTGTATACGGCTTTATTATTAAACGTTAGTGGATGCAAAGTCAAAGTTCAGGAAAAAGTCTCCTTCAGTCATTTGGTAGGGATCATGCTTTCATTTCTATTCTCTCTCCTGCTCATCAAACTGTACAAAAAAGTTACATTTTGAGTCTATTTAATCTGCTCCGTTGTGAAGTATCATACTCAATTAAATCTAACAAATTTTTACAAAATATATCTTAGTAAACCTTTTTGTTTTATCAATTCAAAGTTGCTAAAACACTTTGGCAGAACGCGACTGCTTAAAAAGTTGAAGAATTCATTCCTTTGTCACATTTCACATTTGCGCAAAGAGACTGAGCACCGTAAAAGCAGAGAACAGAATCACTTTTTATTTACAGATTGAGCTCTATGATGAGTAAACGCTCACTCTTACACAACCATGCACGTTTAGAAATGTGTGCTTGAACCACTGTGTTTTAGATATGAATATAGGGTCATTTACACCAATATCATGCACATTTACCTTACAATTTAACTTTAGAACCTCATGAGTAAGTTGTGGGACATTTGGCTCGCAAAATGAGAATATCATTCAAACCTTTGAAGATGGGTGTCAGAAAATCTGGTCAAAGGGGTCCTTTATTACCTAAATCTGATTCAAATTGCTGACGTAATCAGACGCAATTAACAGTCACGTTTGTTAAAATTTGCCATATCATTAATAGGTGATATTTTGCGACTTTATACAATGCTCTGATTTATTACCGTGCAAGGACATGCATATAATCGTGTGGCTTCATGCTTTGGTTTAAAACGCATGCGATATATTCCGTTTGACTTATATAATCGCAAGAATGCAGTATTACTGAGGATTTATAGATTGGTAAATTACAGTTAATTAGTCTAGACTTAATTAATCATTAACAAACGGCCATTATAAAACCAAATTGAGCTTTTAATAGACACCATGTATTGACGTCTGCTTGAAAGGCTTCCAAAAGTGAGATTGGTATCAGAATCTCTCTGCCCTGCTTACTATCAACTTCCGTCAACCAAACCTAAACAGTTGTTTAAACCTTTCTTTTTTACCATGAAGATATTTTCCATCGTCTTTCTCTTCGTTGTCGGACTACTGGCTGTCAGTGGTGTTGCGGAAGCTGGGGTTCCTAAGCCCAACCCAGAACAAGCTGCTGCTGCTGGAGCGCCATTTTATCCACCCTGTAAGTCAGCTAAAATTATCACGCCAATAAACAAATTTTGATTGTACTTTAATCCAGCGATTTTCTTCTTCATTGCAGGTTGCTAGCCTATTAAGCAAAATAACATTTTCCTCGCTTTGACTAAAAACAGATTTTATTGTAATTTGTAATAAATCCAACACATTTTCAGCATATTTTATGTGTCTTAATAAAACGGTCTTGACTCACAGTTAAAAAAATATGATGTTGTTTTGACTCATTCACTTACATATTTACATTTCAGTCATCAGCATTTACATATTTGAAAATAACTCTTCCATGCACGTTTAGAAAGACACCTATGCACAAACGACTACAATTTAGCAATAAATAGAAGGTATCTCATGCGCATTTACTTTACATTTTACCTTCTAATTCCTACGAATTGATGTAGGGATATCATACCATTTCCCATTGTTCAATTTTCTTTCATATCGACGGCCAATCTTGTTTTAAAGCCAAAGTTGAAAGCAAACACAATCCTATTCGTAGTAATTAGTTTGATTAAGAAATCGTATTTTAAAATTTTCTATTTACTATCTATTTCTATTTAGAGTTTAAACTATTCCTGTTTTTAGGTTGTACGCAGAACGCTGTTATATTTATCATTCATAATAATGTGCTCATGCAACTCTTACTCACTTTGACTTTGCTTCCGAAACTAAGTTGTACGAAAAAGCAGAAAAGAACAAGCTACAGCCAACACAATCATCATGATCTGCAACTGCATTGACTGAGAATAAACAAACAAGCTGAGCATAGAACAGCATTCTCTTAAGCAAAGCGACCAGAGCCCCGTTCAACTTAACGCAAGCAAGCTAACCGGGCATTGTACTAACAGAAAGGTGCCCACAAAGCAAGCTTTCTGCTCTGTACACATACCTTACTCAAGAGGAGGAGAAGTCCCGTCATAAGAACAGGTTAGGAGAGCAATCCGCCAGCTGAACGAAGCGGCTCTTCACATTGCTTGTTGCGAAGTAGTTTGGGAAAGGCAGAACAAAGCTAGCTTCGTATGCTCTTGTGTTTGTATCAACATCAACGCTATTTCTCACAAGTTTGTGTGATCAATGCGTATTATATTTATAAATAATATTATACACTTAAGTTTATGTGTCCTCATGAGAAAGAATTTCTCTTAATCAAATGAACAAAACAATACAATCAAAACGGACAAAAGATGGGGATGGAATTAAATGGGGACAGGCCAGCTCCAATGCTCTGTTTTGAAAGTGACCTGGGACAAAACGTCCTCATTTGCGTCTTTTACAAATAAGTATGTATTAATAGTCAAGAGGTTAAATAGCAAACCATTATTATCACAAAACAAACGGTTATCCACTTTTTATCTCAAACATATTGAGTTGGAAGTAGATAAAAATTGTGAAATGAAAGCTCATAGTTTACCCAGCTAAAAAGTAAAATGAAACTGGCTCAGAAGTATTACTGTTGCTCTGAAACGTATGGAATTTTCCAGGAAGTTTTTAGTCGCCTATTTTTAGTTGTCTTCTTCGTCATTTACTATTGTTGTCCTTCTCAAGTTGCTCACAG
>JAQGAP010003658.1:0-11945 GCA_034697805.1 Orchesella bifasciata | reverse complement strand
GTTTACCTCTGCAACTTGTAAGCGGAGTCTGCAATTTCCTCGTTTACGAGTAAGAGCATTCTGATTCTAAGCCACCGATATGTAGAATTCCATCCATGATTATGATACTCATGTAATTTGGAACTTCGTTCAAAAATCAAGATTTACGCCACGACGATCAAGACTTTTATACAATCTTTAAAATATACGGAATTACATAGGTCAGAAACTTCTGTGGAACTAATAGGATTATTATACGCACCGAGTCTAAGGTTAATCCACTGTAATTATTGTTTGAACATTGTTCATAGCACCTGAATACTGTCATTCCTTACAAATGTTTAGAGTCCACTTCCTGTGCTAACAGTTGGAAATTGAAATTTCTTGTCCAAACAAGCCGGACTGATTTTCGACCAGACATTAGTTTACAAACATTCGGGGTTACATGGTCCATTGAATTTAAATCAGTAACAGAGTTAATTTCATTATCATCGACATAAATTAGTGCATTTTACTATGCATATATGTACATGTGCTTTTGCCCAGTCCAAAATTAATGCCGATTGTAATGGAGACGTTACTTTTTTTAAAAATTAAAGTGGCTTCCTCTCTGGTTTCTCCCTCCCATTTGAAGCCGTTATAAAACACATATACCCTGCAGAACAAGATCGCAGCAGTAGTGGGGAAAGCTTTCCTGTTATGTAAAATGGTAATGTAGCGATTTTAATGTACTAATTCAATCTTGGTGAAGAAAATTGAAACGTTTTGTGTCTTAATTTTAGTGTCTTAATTTTATTAACGTTCAATATTGAAGAAGTCTAGTACAATAAAAGCCACGTAAGTGGACTGAAAAACGCAGCTGTGTGCGTTTTATTATTTTGAACGCGCTAATGAACGACATTTTATCATTTCATGCATTAATTACATGCATAATGCGATGTTTCGAATTTTTGTGCTTAAAACTCCATGAATTTGTAGATTTTATTCAAAACTAATGTAACCAAAACTGAGTTGAATAAAAAGCAAAATTAAGATTCAACCCATTGGACATGTGTATTTTATTTAGCGTATACCTTTTAATTTTTACGTGTCATATCCATATTTTGACGTATTTCCGAAGTTTTAAATATTACGATTATAGACCATCTTGCATTGTATTATAGTATTGTATTACCCCATATTGCAAAATCCAACGACACCTACTTACTTGGCTTACCCATTTTTATATTTTGGTTTTGCTGTAAATAATGATGATTACACATAAAATACATTTTGAAATGTAATTCGCTGAGTCAACTGCCATTTTTGAAGGGATTGGTTGGTTACAACATGAATTTCTATTATTTACGTTGCATATTTTGAACTATTACTGTTAATTCATCTTCATTTTTATACCATGATTAAGTGACTAACTGGGAAGAAAGCACGGTTAACTCAACGACAGCGAATCAGTCAAACGTTACAATTTATAACACTTAATTTATAATTATTTCAAAGGTATTGTGATTTTATGACTAACAGACATATTTATGACGTGTATCAAGTTCATATACTTAGTTTTAATGTGATATTAATCATCAAATGGCTACTCCATTTACAATTATTAATTGAATTAGGATACAATGCAAGGTCGACACGATAAACGTAATTAAGATATTTTATCCATGTTAACAAGTGCTTTATAGTATCTTGCACCATGGATGTAGCCAAATAATGATATATAATTATATCAGACCATATAAAACGTTATGACATTACCAACGTCAGGGTTTCATAAGACAATCAGACTGAAAATTTGTTAAAATGTCAATTTAGCAATTTATTATGTATAGTCTGAAGCCGTAATTCTAAACGCATCCATTGTCTCAACGTAAGCAGTTTTTAGTAAGCAGAAATTAGTTTCGAGTTGATCAGTATCGAAAGCCTTTTCGTATTACTATCTCCAGACAAATCAAAACTTGAAGCAATGAAGATTTTTGCCCTTCTAAGTTACGCAATAACTGTCCTTATACACATCGGTGGTGCAGTCGTAAGTTTTCCCCTAAATATTAATATTTGTGATATTCCTTATCTGATTTGAAAACTTTAAAAACTTATATTAACTATAAAATTATTATGAAGACAGAAGACAGGGCCCCTGCTTCTGGAATGGGCAATGCTGGATCTGTAAACTCTAATAAGAAGAAAGGCTAAGAGATTTTGCTACTGTGCTCAATACTCTACAACTACTCATGAATTTGAACATTATAGCCATCAAAATGTAAAATACAATAAAAATCAATAAGCAATGTTATATAACAAAATTTTTCTGGTGCAGCCCTTTTGAATATAGCCTTATTTTGGGTTGGAAAGGGGTTAATGCATCCAATAATAGGATCCGAATGCGGTGTTTTTTTAACTCGGGCAAAAAATAATACTTGCCAAATTCCCAGAAACGGGAGCAAAATGTTTCGATACGTAATCAATGCAACTTGTACACGTTATAATACAATAGATATTTAAGTTCTTTGATTATACTGTGGCGCAATCACTAAGAAAAATGTACCAACGGAGCTCAAAAGCTGAAAAATTGTGAAAGAGAAATCGACTATTATAATTTGAGAGTTGAAACATGAAATGGCCGACATGAATGAACTTACCTTTGCAATGAGTTTCGCATTGACATAAAATATGCCTCTTCCAATCCCATATGGATCAGTATTCATTTCGTCTAACAGATTCTGGATTATGTCTGTATCCACTCCCAGACTTTGTTGGTTCTCTTTTGCCCTAATCCATGATCGAAACTTT
The DNA here is from genome assembly GCA_034697805.1 of Orchesella bifasciata. Classification (NCBI taxonomy): domain Eukaryota; kingdom Metazoa; phylum Arthropoda; class Collembola; order Entomobryomorpha; family Orchesellidae; genus Orchesella; species Orchesella bifasciata. Next base: position 9,176 of record JAQGAP010003658.1, on the reverse strand, counting down.
TCCATCTATTTAAAGTTAATAGTTAAACAATTGAAATAACACTATTTCTGATCCGGATGTCACTAGCAATAAGGGTTTGTCAGCATGATTGCGTATTTATCTGAGGACATAATATCCTGCCTCGATCTTTGCGAGCTTGATTAACAAAAGATACTATATACAATCCTGCTAAAAGTTGCGTGGGGGTGACATACCTTTGCCGGAGTTGCTGCAGCATAGTAGTATGCAGCAAATGTTACTGCCATGTCCGGAAGGAGCCATGAATTGTTATAAACATCCTTTATCGTCCCTTCAGTAAGTGTTTTACGAAGCATTAATACAAGGTACAAAAATATTTGGATGTGAAACATGGCCAGAAGTCCCCCATAATTGGTATTCAGCCTCGATGTTGACCTGAAAATAAATTCGTATGTGTGGACGATTCTCCGGTCGTCGGTCTTAGATACAGTGATTAAAAATAGAAGCTTATCTACTGCATTTTTCATTGTGAGGGCAGCAAAAAGAAAAATTATTTCAATGTAACTTTGCGTCACAAAGGCTGACAGCTGCAAGACACATCCGATGATGCCCAACAACATGGTTTTTAATTGCATGCTTTCACCAGTGTTACCCAAAGAGCTCGATAGCGTAGAATTCTCGGTAACATATGTGTCACCAAAAAGTATTATGATATAATCCGCATTCTCTTGTAATAACGTGTTTAAACTCCAATCAGCTAAATCAATGTAGCCAACACCAGCCCCTACGAACATTATTCCAATTATTATGAACCCATAGAAGAACGCTTTGGCGGTTCTAAAAGCCTGCAAGTTTAAATTTAAGTTTAATTTTTATATTACACCAATTTTGTTTACCAGACAGGAATTTACTGATTTTCATTACGTACCTTCTTCATGTAGTGATAGTGGACGAAATTACCACTGTGCTCAGTTGACTTCGGATGCCAGAAAACGCCAAGAAGGTTTTTCCTTTTCCGCAACACTATGTTCAAAACTTGGAAGTCCATGAGCACTGGCAACGTCACATTAAGGAGGAGTACGTAGTTATACAATTCTTTTTCCTCATTGTATGTTTGAACTAAAATGTTTTTTAGTTCCATAAACTGTAACACGAGTGCAAATAGGACGCACAGGGCACAGAATGTCTACAAAAATTAAAGAAATGTTAAAACATTATATTTACATTTTTGCACCAAGTTGAAAAATTAAGTATACCAGACAAACCGCTGCCAATCCGTTCCGGTTTGAAGCTTTTTTTCGTGGTAGGTAAGTTTTTGGTGTAACACTAGTTTTCGTTAAACTATAGGCTGGAAGTAATAAGGAATTAAATGCTAACAAGTAATTTGGAAAGGTTGGGATCAGGTCAAAATCCAGCTTTTCTCCTTTAGGAAAGAGACAAGAAGTCCTATCAATATGTTCATTATCGGGTGCCTCTTTGATTGCATTCAAAGTAAATATTTGTTTGCGTCTATCTTCAATTGTTTCTTTGGAAATTATACAAATAAACTCGCTTCGGGAAGCTCTACTTTCTCCAAGTCGAGTCATGGTACTGAGTAATTCAATTTATCACTAGTAAATACTGTTAGTAAAACCTAGGGAAATAGGGTAAGCTATATGTATGTTAACCAGTTTCGGGTATTGAGTCCAAATGAAGTCTGTCGAATTCCATAACTGTTTTCCTATGCAATCTTTTTCGTAGAAATAGGAAATGGGTTTTTTACCACACTTTAAGATTTATTAAGGAAGTATACTTCCTTAATAAAGCGATATATCGCTCAAAATTGTTGTTAGGAATATTTGTATCAAATATTTCTCTGTGAATTGTATTTTGAATTTTAATGAATCGGTATTTAGATTATTCGATTGCAATATTGTAAACCCTTTTGCGCCTATATTTTTATGAATCATGCATTAACGATTTCAACGTTTGACGTTTAGTTTGAATCTGAAAACTGTACTAATAGAAATATATTTATATACCACTGACTTTTAGTTTGAAACCCTTGGCCGTAACATAAGTTCAATGGAAAAAGTTTTGTTTGAAACGAACAAAGAATCCATAGACTGATCAATGTCGATTGAAGCAGGTAATTTTTGGTTGTTGTTGTTTACATTAAGTATTTATAGTTAGTATACGTGAGTAGCAAGCATGCAGTAATTTACTTGTTTAAATGCATTGCTTTCCATTTGATAGATCTGACACCTGAAGTTTTGTTTGACGTAACAAGTAATACAAACTCGAACTTGAATGTTGAATATTGGAGCTTTTGTTTAGTTGTTTAGGTAAACTTATACAATGGATGATTTTGCTAATAATAGTGCTTTAATATAATAAATGATTTGATAAATGTAGTGGAGTAAAGTAAATGATCTTCAGCCCCAATTTTCAAGACATACTAGCAACCAAATACTAATTAAATAGTTATAAAACGGCGTGCGATGCCAGTGGCACGACACATTCTTCTGGACAGCTACCCAATTATTACCTATGCTCATTTGTTTGATTCTTTTTTTATCCTGGCATTTGGTCGTTTAAAATAGAATTAGAATTAAAATGCCTGACATTTACTGAAGTGTGTTCAAAAGTTCAATGTCAAAGTCCATTGCATGATTTTCTAAAAAAAAGTTCTAGCTGACACGGCAAATATAGTATTCATGAAAATATTTTTCCAAGCGTATTATGAACGTTTAAATATTCACGAGTCCAAGCTACTACAAAGGAAGTTATTCTAAATGTTGGGGCTAATTGATACACACTCAAACACAAGTAGATACTCGCAATGCCGTAACCACACACTTTTTGTGGTGCTGGAGATGGTTAAAATTTTGAATTTGAATTTCAGGTTAACCTATTACTGATGTGTGCCACAGTGTATTCGATACACTAATGTGTCCCAAATCAATTTAAAGGAGTCTTTTTAACAATAATGCATTAACTAGGGCTTAAACTAGGGTTTCTTGGCTAAAACAATTTTTAGATTAGACTTAAGATTAAAATTGGACCAGAAAGCCCCCGAACCCTCAGAAATTGAATGAATGAGCGATACCTCCGAATCTTCTCGTTAATTATGGGACAATTGGAATGCAATGAAATGAAAACAGTCAAATAGATTTCAAGATATCTAAACATGATTAACGCCTAGATGAGGGAAAGCAATCTGATATTGTAACATTTTCACTCTGGAGAGAGAAAACTATTTTCTGCGTCGAAAGTGTCAGCAAGCTACTCAAATGTTAATATTCAAAAACGTACGGTTGACCCATAACCGTAAGCCATAACTGTAAGCTTGCCACAACTAAATTTGGGATAAGTATTTAATAAACTGTGCAAAGAATAAACCCTGGGCAATTGAAATTTCAACCGTTGACACGTTTGTGATAGAAAATGTAAATACTTCCTAATAAAAGCGGAACGTATCAAAGATAATTATGGATACGGACTTCTTCTGCAGCCGGGTCAAAAGTCATTCTAAATCGTAAAGGACAATCCATTTTCGATTAAAACTTTTTTATTTGTACAATTCATCCTCATTGCATTGCACAGTAATTTATAAATTAATTAAAACCTATGATTGAACTGCATCTGGACGTCGTCAATCAATCGTCGTCAATGTTTCATCTAACTGCCAACGTAATGTGTATAATAAGGCCAGTTGGAATTCCAACCAATAGGAACCATAACTGGTGGGAGTGGAATCACTGTGACCTTCGTGATAAATCAAAACTATTGTTCAGTTATGAAGTGGTAGGAAATTTTAAGATTTGAAAATGGTGTATTGAATTTATGGCATTTCCGTGCTTTCACAAAAATTGGAACCCAAAAAATTGTTTGAAACAATTTAACGGTCGGAGAAGGTTGTAGAGTGTAATGTGATATACTTCATCCAGTGTTTCATAAGCATTTTTATTCTATGCTAAAGCTAAAATGAAGAAAAGAAAAGTTCTCATCGGTTCTTTCTACAACAATCAATTACTTTTAAACAAATTTTAATCGACAATTATTGAAACTAAATATTTATTATAGTTATTGCACTTGAATTACTTGTTATTATCATTCTTCGGGGGAAAATCTTCATAGCATCAAATATTGAATGTAAATTAGTTTGAGTAATATATACAGCAACATAAAAGAACTGACGGTTTCATAATAATTTTAAAATATAAAAGGTGGTCAGAACTCCGGTAATAAATGTTTGTATACGCCGTAATGTGTCTAATTATAACGAATTAAATGTTTTGTGTGTTACTAATTACAAACTAATTTTCCCCGTCCAGAGGATGAAGCTTGGAGAATCATGATTTCAAATGTGAACACAAACTTTAAGATGGAAATATAACCCATCTTGATATGAAGACCGTATCAAATAAAATTATACCGATGGGCTTTCGTCTCAGCATTGCTAAAATGGGTTCTGTATCCTAAAACACAATGCATTAGTCATAATTGCTGTGAAATACATCTTATATAATTGTTTCTTCTTGCAATTTATTCTTGTAGCAAAAACGGTTGCAATAACTTACTGGCCATGATTGCACTACATTTGGAGCATCCTCAATAACTGACAACGTTTCATTTGACGTTAGTATAACGCCCGACGCAAAGTGTATGACAAGGATAGTTTTTATCAGGTAATGCCACAAGGAAACGTAATTGGAGGCATTGTGAGATTCGAATCGCTCGGACCTCCCCGATAAATTTATACTATTGTCCACCTACAATAAGCAACAAACTATTAAAAGTTACTTGGAAATGGAAACTTTTTATTAAAAAATCTTACATATGTAATCACTCCAAATACATTGCCCAAACAAACGAAAATTAAAGGTGATATAAACTTGCTGGTATCATCCGAAAGCTTTCTCAAATTTGCTAAATCTTTGTACACATGTGGCCAGTTAATTTCCCTATCTTTTTCATCAGCAGTTTGTGCATTAGTGTCACTCTTGACCATCAAGGAGTTTGAACTATTATCTTGGCAATGGAGCCAAAGTCGTAAGTACTCATTGATTGATTTCAATTGAGCTGATATTCCGAAAGTCAGCATCATGCAGAGTGAGTCAGAATAGTCAGATCCGAAAGTCAAAAATTTTGATAGGACGTAGAAAGTTCCAAGCCATATTGGGTTCCAACCCTTCTTGATTGACTGTACATTTTCAGTTTCGTATATTGAGATGTCGAGATATTTCTCAAGAAAGGTAGCATTTTGATATTGAGCTGTGAATTTTCGATGAGAAAAGGTAGCAACCTTGCAATGTTAAAACGTACATAATTTATTAAAAATATGTTTATAACAAACCCGAACTTCTCATGTGGACAGCCCAGTCATATAGCATGGTTTCAACTAATGCTGACGCAAACAATACCAGAATGCTTATCCAAATTGGGTAAAAATTGACACGCTCGTTTTTCATGTGCCAAGTTGAACAACTCCACATATTTAGGAGATTAGTCAACGATCTGCGATTTAGCAGAAAGTAAATGTACCTGCAATTGTTTTCGGATCAAGATAGCAGTCAAAAATTATAATTGATTCTGCCAAACAATTTTTTTGAGCATACTTACAAAGCAAATACGGAGGAATGATAAATTATTCGCAACCCAGAGCCTAATAATGTAGCTTCCTCAGAGACATTTGTTGCATTTCCAATCGTCAGCAATGCCTGGATTAATGACACACTCGTCATAAATATTGGGTAGCCCATGATGACTGCATGGCTGATGATTCTAGTAAAAATCCTTCGAAATTTAGTGAATGATTGTTCGATATCAAATATCAAAGAAATTAATACTTGTATTCGTGATAACCTTGATTTTTGTATATTTTCAACCCGTTCCGGGAACGGGAACCCGAGAATTTGTCCAAAACGAAGTAACGGCTTAAGAAACTTGTAAAATCCTCTTTCCATATTGTTGTTCTTTTCCAAGCATTTAATCATTTGTGTGAAAATTTAAATAATTCTACTTTTTACGTTTAATAATTTGGTTTTCTTCGTAGAAGAAAATATCAGAGAATGAGAAGGCAAGTTTAGGACACTCCACTCCACTATGGTACTCCTTATTTGTACTCCCTAGTTGCAAAGTTTCAATCAACTAATTTGAAACATTAATTTGATCAACAAATTTAATTTAGATTGACATCTTCTAAACATGTTTTAAGACAACACCCTGAAACTACATTAGACGATGTTCTGATATTGGCCAAAATTGTAGCATTTTGACATTGTTAAAACAAGTTAATCATTCTTTTTAATATATTCATGCACCAGGTACTTCGCATAACGGTTCGTCATTCTAAAATTTGAGCATTTATCTAGCCGACGTTTCCTTCAATTAAGTCGTAAGTGGTTTCAAAAGGTCAATACATTAGAGGTTATTATACATACGAAGCGTACATAGGACAGTGGAAAGTGTGATGCATCATTTTCTTCGCAGCATGCAGTTACCAAACAGTGCATAATGCACTAGGCTAATATGGGAATTAGGTTTAGCACGTGCGCTGCCTAATACTGGTAGATTGTGCCTTTTGTTTGCATAGTTTTTGTACAATACACATTCACTTGTTTCAGGTTAGTTCAAAAACCCCACTAGAACACGTGGGCGAACGGAATGGGATTGGATTGAAGGCGATGCAACCTGTAACTTGAAAAAGTTTGAAAACTAAATGATCTAGGATATTTTGACGAGATGAAAATAGAAAGTATGTTTAACTTTCTAATAATGTAAGTAGGTCACAACGGATTGGACTGTATCTTCTAAACACAATCTAACTCTTGTTGTTACAAGAATAAGAGCAGGCGTTGCATTCCGGCTGTTACCATATATCACGAATTAGATTGATATGATCATCATATTTGTCCTCCATATAACTAACACAACTGAAAAAGTCCCCAAACGAACCAAACCCCACCTGTACGTAGGAGGTAAATCCAACTGGGAAAGGTTGATGACACAAAATATCACCCGTGATGATTTATTCGTTGTTCCTATTCTCCTAAAATTCTAAGAATGCCCCTACCCTTCTATAATGAACGTTTCTGCTTCCTTGTTTATCAAAGTTGACACTTTCTCTCCACTCTCATCATGAGAGACAGTGACTGAACGATAAATGGAAGTGCTCTAATTATAGTTACCTTTTGGATATCACCACCCATGCCACTAACTCCAACTTCCAACTAAAGAACGTGAAAAACATGCTGAATGTTAATTTATTCCTGCAATCTTTCCACCAAAAGAGGATTAAACAGGTGAAGTGCTAACACAAGGAAATGAAAGGATAAAGCACAAAAATAAGCAGACGATGGCAGGAATGATGTTTCTTCTTCTTTGAGTTTAGGTGTGATTAAATTTGACGTGATAGGTACATGTTTTAACTACGGCTAATGAAAGAGACGGGCAGAGACAGTTTGCTAATAGGAAAATAAAATGAAATAGATGTTGACATCTCTAAGCTTATTTGCTTTCTCCAAATCCCTTATCGCATAAGTTGGTGATGTGCATTGTCGTGGATGAAAAACAGCGAACTCAGAAACATTTCCTTACTTTCTTGCTCTGCTCTGATAGAAATCGTTTTGTTGCTCTTACTTCTGCATTCTTAAGGAGAAAGCACATTCGCCGTTGTCATTAGTTCAAGGACAGACTAGACAGTCCATTTTTTAGGAGATTTTCTTATTCATTGTTTCTGTTGGTGATTTGATAAATGTGATAGTAATCATTGCATTTCATCTTGTTTCAGAAATAACAAAGTGAATAAACCCTTTCATTTCCAAGAAATGAGATGGACGAGACCTTTATTCTTACAAATGTTGCCGACCTTCCCGTGTAAGTAAAAATCAATAAAATCATTCCTCTACCTTGAACAGAAACGAACTGAAGAGAAATAGCACCTCATAAAGAAATTATTTAAACAAGCATTCCACAGAAAATCAGAGAGAGTGGAGACGTTATGAAAAATGTTTTGCCTAAATGAACTAACAAATTAAGAGAGGTTTCATCATTTCAAATTGCGAAAAACTTCCAGGAAAGTCTTGCAGACCGAAAAGATAGCCAAGGGTTTCTCAGAAATAATTAGCACAAATTCAAACAAGTAGAATAGAGTTTAAAGTTGAGTTTGATCAAATTCAATTCTAGTTACGAGTGCGATGATTCTTGTATAAGTAGAAAGAGTATACAGTTACCTACACGTTTTCATTTGTGTTAATGCCGATATACCGTATTAAACATACAGATTGAAGTGTGAAGAACACGTACGAATGCAAGTACAACTCGGTGAACTTATTATAAATATGCACAGGAATCGCCGAAGTGTCTGTTTTTATTTGACAATGTTTCACTCCGCTGGCAACGGATTTGGAAGGATTTTTGCTCAAATTAAATTCCAGAGAAATGAGCATCTGTCCCTTTGTACTCGATGAAATATGATACGAGTAATACGAGCGTGCGAGCATTAGAAAGTCCAGAAATCATTTGTTATTCATCCGGATAAAAATTTCCATTGCCTCAACGCAACGGCTCTACTCGATGTAGAACGTTTTCTTAAATACCTGAGTCGAATAGGTGGAACAGCAGGTCCAGTTCTGTGAATATATCCAGAAACCAATCAGACTTTGGTGAGCATACGCAGAACCTGTAGCAAAATAATTTACAATTAGAATGACCTCGACTTTTATCAAGTATGAATTTATGTATTTCCTGTAATAACCAACTCGGTACCGCTCTTGCCTATTTTATTCCTAAAATTGGAATACGGTATTACTTTAGTTCCGTCTACTACACCTTACTTCATGTTCATAAAGTGTTTCAAGTCACAAATTATAATATTATTAAGGTTTCAAGGAATTGAATTTTAATTCTCAGTCTTTGATTATGGTAGTATTGTGACTGTCGCTTGAAGTGGTTATCAGTGGTCGCTTCGAGTTATAACTATTTTCGGAATAAATCTCATCGAGACTCGTTTTGCAGAACTTTCATATTATATATTTCCAATGAGTTAAAATTTTGTAGCTTTTCTGCGTCTAATACACAATGAACTCCTTAATTAAATGGTAGACTACGCTAGCTAGGCTATATGAAATTATATGTGAAAGTGGAAAAATGAGAGTGTAATCCATTCACAATGTAAATATGCATTCACATGCTTAAAATGAATTTGTTTGTTCCTAATTAGTTCAGAAACCACA
>JAQGAP010003657.1:0-11946 GCA_034697805.1 Orchesella bifasciata | reverse complement strand
CGGTAATATTGTGATTTACAAAAGCAAGGCACAAAACACAAACATGCACGAAAGAGATGAGGCAGGCGAGAGAAGTTGAGTCAAGCAGCTCAACAAGAGAATATGGTTTCATGGAACCCCTGCTGTCACAACTGAACAATAATTTCCTCCAATATTTCATCGATTAGTTCCAATAATGATCATGTATGTCGGTAGAATCAAGAAAATTTAATATTTTTTATCTCTTGGCTGTGCTCTGTTGCATAGTCATATTCCAAACTCCACACTTACCCATCTAATGTGGCCGCATTGCATAATGAATTCATTATCTCTTTTTTGATGAACACGGCCTAATATATTGTTCTGGTTACGCAGTTGAACACTCTTCAATGGTGAATGTGGAATATGATATGCATGATCGTTTGTATATTAGATATATTTATATACCAAAACACGCACAAAGCGGACGAAATATATAACGAACATTTGTCATAATCCAAAAAAGAAAATGTGCGTTTTTATGAACTTGGTAATAAAAATTGCTTCATTCTCTATTGTTGGCTATCCAAAGGCTATCCAACGAATCTTTTGAAAAGAATTTCTACGATCGTGAAAATTGTACAGAGTATGAGCAAAGGGATGAGACAACCCGTTTCAACAACAACGGTTTTATTGCTCCCAGAAATGATCGGTAATAATAATGCAAAAGTATTATGAAATCTTGACGACATTATACTCTATGAATCAGTCAATAAATGCATACAGCATTGATCATCGTATTTACAAACACCAACATTGGCCATGTGTCCAATACATTCATTTTTATCCAGCGTGGAATTTTGTGTGATTTTAGTTTGAGCTGACACAAAAATAAAAGACGTGAAAATGTGTTCACACCGTACATCAGTTTCCCGTCCCACTGAGCAAAATGGACATTCCTACGTTCTTCCTTCCTGTCTATTCCACTGCCCATTCTCTACTTCATGATTTACGTAAATTTTGCAGTTTAGAAAGATAGAGAGCTGTCATCAATGAAAATCCTCTGTCACAAAACGTAAAAGGAACTAGGGAGAAGAATGTGGAAAGAAGGAAAATGCAATTTCATGCAAATCAAAGTGTAAGGAACAATGACTACATGCATGTCCAAAGGAGAGAGAAAAACGTTTTTGTATAACCATTAAATGACCAGATAAATCTTCGATTTCGTCTATGAATGAAGAATACATGTGGATGGAGAAGGAAGGGAAAATGCCAAAAGGGAAAGGGGTGAATCGAAACGAAAGACTTGAGGACAAGTCAAGACAGGACGTGTTGGGTTGCTTTACTGTTCGTTTGAATAACTGAGCCCAAACCCATATGGTTACAATAACAATGCATATTATTTCCGTAAGCCTATTTCATCGAAGAAAGAGGAATGTCATTAGATTGCGTATAAAAATTCAGTATTGCATGACAATCGAAGAAGATGGTTGGCATAGTACAAATGCCATCCTCATCCTCCTGCTGTATGATAGTGACGTATCATGCATAACATACACGACAACCAAAGCTCTAATCGAAACACAAACGCCAAAGAAGCAACCAACCCTCTATTTCCTGAAAAATGGAAAAAAGACACATGAAGGAAACAAAGCAATACGGTGACACTTAACCGGTAATATGGTGACTTTGACTCTGTCCGGTTGTCCTAGTGGACGCTCAGAACGTTGTCACACAAGAACATACATATAGAGCACAATATTCTCTGAGAATGCGATACTGATATTTCTTCATACTGAAAAGTATTGTGGTTGAAAGCAAATAATAGGGAAAACGATACAATATCAGCATCGCCACATCCCAACGTTTCATATTTTATCTTGAATATATTATATGAATGCCAGATTCGATTCCAAGAGTTGATTTTTTACGCTAATAGAAGAATGGGAAAAGAAGGGAAAAAGACTGCAATGCAATCACTACTGCAGAGCCATACAGCTACCACCTCAACCAAAGTGACCTCTATTACAAGGGATAAATCGTGCATGTCCACCAAGTGTCCAACTCCTACATATCCCCACAAATCATTCAGGAGACAAGACAAGACAGGTTGAGACCTTGTTGGGAAGAACACGACAACCAGTAGGATGAATAGTGAATGCGTACACATACATGTATCACAACATTTATAGAAACTGTATTAAGAAAAGTGGAAAAAAGGATTTTTGTTCAATAAGATTTTTGTCAAGATTTCAACTTTACTTTATTCGGGCTGTTCTTTTTTTTATATTTTTTATCCATGAAAACCCCTTAATATCACATTTCCTCTGTTGGATAGGGTATAAAATTATCAGCGGGGGTGTGTATGTGGAACGAGTAACCAAACCAGGCAACACAACCCTGTTTTTTATCAGGGTTGTGGACCGTTTTAGAATACTTTGAATGGTTCATTGCGTATTATCGTTCATTCCATGAATGCATGCTTTTCAATGTATTAACCATTTTAATGTGGAGGATTAAGTACACAATTATAAAATATCTTTTGGACTCAACAAGCATGGCATCACTTTTTTGGTCAAGACATGAACAATATGTTTTTTTACTCTTATAAACTTTTACATCGTACAATGTAGTATAGATTTCGTGTGTTCTGTTCTGATCAAAATGATCGTCTTGCGTAGTAGTGGAGTATTACCATTCATAAATAAAACTGCAGTGGTGTGGTGGTGCGACTGCCACACGAATCAAAGGGTTCCTGTTCTGAAAGAGGAATTCTTCCTGAAATGTACACTGCCAGCGCAGCGTTATTATTTTAAAATGGACAATATATTCCTGTAAATGGCATTTTCTGTAGTGGGTACACTCTCGGGTTCATGAGTTTACTATTATTTAGGACGACGGTGGAAATGTAGGAGACATGGGATGGCAGTAAGACGCTCGTTATGTGATAATAAATATTATATTATGGCCAGACCATTTCAACAACAACTTGGTTACCTGTGGAGAATAAAATGCTTTGAATTGCTTTTTAAATTTGAGGACAGGACAGATATACATACATGCTCGTGTTGCAATGCAAAAGCAGTGAATTTTCAAACGTTTTCAAGGACTTTTTTATATTCTTCATTATTTCATCCTTGTAATAATAATACCTCGACGACAAATAAATAAGGACTCAGCAGCAGTCCGATGAAAGTATCAATTTCCAGTTTCAAAATCTACAGAAACAGGATGGAAATAGATTTGATTATTATTGCATGGAAAAAATCAATGTTCTTTATATAAAAAGGGTAGAACTCACAAGCTCAAGTTCACAAAAAATAATAATGATAGAAATTATAGCAGAAAATTAACCAACTTTTCCATATCTCCGCAACACCGTTTCACGCAATGCAATAAGTACTACACAACTCAAAGCTGCTCCGTAAGTGTTTCCATTGTTATTTAATGGGAATATCATCTTTTTTGAAAATTGCATGACTAGCAAATGATTTTTTTATACTTTTGGTATGAGTTACGATTACAAATGCATATTCCTTTACTAAATCTCTATCTCTGTTTCTCTCTCACACAACAGAATGCTATTACACACCGTATCATTTCAAACTTCTCTATAGTCATCATTAACATGATCCAAAAAGTATTCCTCTTTCAACTACTTCATCATAATCATCATCTTTGATGATGGTCGAATAAGTCGTCATCAAAAGCATCATCTCTCTCTCTTGTACACAAAAAAAAACTTTTTCCATTATGTGTTTGGTTGCAACAGTATATACGGAACAGTGTGGAGGAGCAGCCAAACAAAACTGCAGTTATATCTGTGAGTCTGTCTATAGAAGGAGTCTCTCATCGTCAGTCAGTGATCATCCGGAAATAGATGGTGATGGTTATAGTTATAACTATATCGTTATTGTATGAAGAAGCAAAAATGTGACAAGACTCTTAGTTTTTTTTGTAAAAGGCAAAAGTTTTTATATGTTATGATGAAGCATATTTGTACACAAGAAGTAGGTATATACATACATATATGCTACACCATATTTCTCCGACTCTCGAAGTCACTCACCGCACAGACTCAATCTGTCGGCGTTCGGAAAAAGGGCAGAAATGCCAAAGAACATGATTACAGGCCAGATCCAATTATGAGCAATTAGATTTTTTTCTACCCCTTTACACATCTCCCATGTCCTAAAATGTTGCGGGAAGAGATAAGGGTGTATAAATATAAACCTTAATTTGTGTTTTTCCCAACACGTTCGGAGGAATCTGTATTACTACTACTAGAGCCATTTAAAAAGTCCATTAAAGTTGGCAATTCCTTCTGTAGCCGAATCCGAAAATATAATTTTGCACACAGGAGATATTTTCCAACGCTATATGGACATTGTTATTAGTGGAGTGAAACGAAAGTATTCAATAAATTATAAAATCCTCTCCTCGAGCAATCAGAATCAGTAGCAGCAGCAATCAAAGGCGAAGTGAGTTGGCTGTCAGGCAAAAAAAAGTGTAATTTCTGTGACGGTATAAAATATTGGAAGACACATGTACTTCTGCACAAAGACAAGACAATGTGTTGTACAGTAAGGAAATTGAGAGTTCCTTGCATTTTTTTCATCTCCTTCCTATCGTCTTGAGTTTCAAAATCTGTAATAGTATGGTATAGTTTATAAATAATTGGTGCAATAATCATAAGCATCAAACTCATCATCGCTTCCCAGCTCTCATCATCAGCCATCAACACTGCCATACCATCATCATTATTGTGCCATGGAGTCGTCCTCATAATTGAAATCATCTATTTTACGTTGCTCCAAAACCACAGATGAGCAGTCAGTAGTAGTAGCAATATAGACGAGGAGACGACGGGAGAAGAGCAGTGAGAGAGTGGAGAGACTTCTTTCAAGATGTTTTTAATTATGCACGGATCAGACAAAATATACGTACATGTTGTGTACATTCCCTTCATATTCAGAACGACAACGATTCCATCTCAAAATACTATGCTACCGGGCTTCGGTTTAATTCAACGAGACAGCACGTACTCATGTTTCCCATATAACATTAGTTATGATATTTCCTCTCTCTCTCCTCTCCTTGAATATGAATGTATAATCTGAACACTTGAGCTTTGTGGGACGAAATCAATGAAAGAAATTCTTTGATATCTCGACAATGACTCCATTTGACATCATCATCCTCATCCTTGACAGATAATCAGTATGCTCGACGCACACACATAAAAAGTGGTTGGTTGCACTAAAAAGCACAAGAGATCATTTTCCTCTTTTTTTAAAATGCACTCTTACGCTTTAATGAAAATGTATGGATGTATTTGTAGCTTTTTTGTCGCCCTCCACCATCCCAAGATCGTGCACATATACATAAAGCGTCTCTGAAAATGCAGTTGGCGGCAGTCAGTCAGTGAGTTACTCCCACAAAAATCGTAAACCCTTTTCTCGGTTTTCTTTATAGGTTTCTTTGATTACTTTTGATTCACAAGTTGGTGGAATGGATGGATGGATGGATGGTGGTATAACACGGTAAAGCCCTTGATGCGGAAGATGATGTAATAAAGACAAATCCTATGAAAAAAATCTGTCGAGGTTCTTTCCTACTACGGAGGTTCCAATGAGATGGTGTCGAGTATAGATATGTACCTGATATTGTTCGAAAGTTTTTTTTTCGCTCGCTATCTACTCCAGTACCAGCCATTACTGCTCATTACTTGAAGATCACGTTCAAATAAAAACATTTGTGAGCTGTAAGGCTGTAAGGCACATATGTCGACCCCTTTCCTGTCGTTCCCACTACCACCTTTGACTTCGGGGAAGTGGAGAGGAAATTCGGATTGCTGATGTGATGATAGGAATGCTCTTTCCTTGTCATGTTGAGATCATGCCGCATCATAATATCGGATGCACATTCTTTGATACGGTGATAAATTAATTGAGATCATGCTTCCGGGGCGATTTGCGATTGGGGAAAACCGTTTGTCTAAAAATGTGTGGAGATATTCTGCTGGAAAAACCTAGCAGCTCAACACAAACACGGATTGTGAGTTATTCAGAGTGGCAACGGATTGGAACTTGCTAAGGAATGTACTAAACTGACTGACAATGAATGAGAGAAAAGAAATCAACTTCTCAAGACACTAATAAAATGAACACATTGATCACTGTACATGTCAGATTGATGATGGATTGCTTCCCAAGACAACTCATTTCTCTCCTCAATATACACGCTAAACAATCATCGTGCAATGGATCCAATGAAAGCAGCATTATTTACTGGATATGAGCAATACGCTAAAATCACTCTGTATTTCTACAGGATGCATGCCATCCCATCGCAACAGGAATAAGAAAAACTACTTTGGAATTAATTGATGGATAAATAAACCTCGATTTGAAAAAAATAGACGACGTTGTTTGAACGGAACATAATTGGGATTGTTTGGGAAGCATGGAGTTAGTGGTTTGTAATTTAGATCCTTTACGAATCAAACTTTTACCGACAACCTTTGCGCTCATTAGATGCGATTTGGTTTGACAGATTGTGAGCAGATAAAAAGTATTCTCTACCAACTTCATTCGTCAATTAATCACGTCTTCACATGAGTACAGGTACAACCATGAAGTGATGAAGTATGAACATTTTTGTGTATCCATTTTTTTCTTGTGATCGATTACTATTATCGTAGGCGAATATTCAATCTTAAATAATATTTAGAGTTTGAAATAACGATGGTGTTTTTTGCAAAATCCTCAAGTAAGCAATATATTCGTTTTTTCGGTCTTATAAAGAGTAAAGGTAGCTGCATGTTTTTAGTGTGATCCCATTCCTTCGTGTGTTACAACAAGATTCGAAGAAAGGAACAAGGATTTTAGTTTGTGCAGACTTGCACATTATGTCTGAGACTGTCGTCACCACCCATCCATTTCAAAGGGTTTTAATAGCTTTGGAAAGACTCGGAAATTACAAGGTTCCTAGTAATAAAGTGAAGTAATAAATATTTATTGGAGAGACAATTAACGAAACTCTTCAGTCCCAATCTTGATTTCCCCAATGTACAGTTCTGTCTTACTCTCTGTGCTTCTCGATCTTAGACGTAAAACGCAAAGTTACGTTTCTAACTTATGTTTTATATTACGCTGGCCGTACTTATCATTATGCAAGTATGTCCACAAAATCTTAAAGAAAATCATATTTTTTAAGCAACACGGTATAGATAGAAAGCAGGGCGGCGAAGGTAGGTGGGAGTGAAGTAATCCAAAATGTGTTCAGAATCAGGATTGAGAAGATGCAACATATACTTGCATGTACTTCAACCTCAAGTCATGAGACTAAGTCTACTTTTTATGCACATAAGTATTTTATGTTTTTCCCCAAAACAGGCAATAATAATATTAGTCCAATAAAGGGACGAAAATATGTTTGAAAAGGGATCATCGATGCAGATGCGTGTTTACAAAAATACCGGCAACTTTTAGTGTACACACATGATTACAGATTATGTGTCCAAACATAAAATAGGAGGATCAGTAATCCACCATATATTCCTTATACTACCTCTATTTTGTCATATATTACGTATCATTTATGTGGACTTCACAAGTTACTACACCACATTATCAGGAGGTCCTATTACACGCCTGATCTTGGTCATTGTTGGTTGATGATGATGATGGTGATGACGACGACGTAGATGCCGCCGCCGCACTACTATTTTTGTAGAATAGAAAACTGACAATCCCCGTAAATGTGCTCTTCTCTCTATGATACACTCATTGAAGCTGATAGCATGGAATTATATATAAAAAAGCTCATGAATTAGTCCACACAACATCATCACAAGGGCTTACAGGCACTAATTATCATTAGCAGGCCTTTTAAGGAGAAAAAAAAACTTTCTTAATACACAAAAGAGCTCTCAAAATGAGTATAACAAGCCAATCAAGCAAATTGCTTTGCATAATACATTACACGGGCAACCCGGTGATTTGAAGAACGCAGGCAGTACAAACTGCACCAAAGGCGCACATCAAAAGTCTACATTATCCTGCTACTAACAAACATATATCGTCTGTAGGAACGATATGGCTTTGCAAAATTCAAAAAAAATATTACAACCCTTTAAATCTCAAGAAAGCTGTAACTGATTAAAACTCGTAAGATCAATTGATTTTATGAAGGGTAGTTAACAAACCATATGATGCAAGTAACAGTTTGTTCTGTTGCTAACCATGAAGCATAAAGGAGGAGGATGACTTGACTCACAGTTTTACAGTCTGCTTTTATAAACTTCCCTTCCAGTTTCGTTGTCAATAAAATTCTTAATGATGGGATATGATTCTAACGATGATTCCCTATTCTAATTATTGCACCATGTTCCCTCTCTCCAAGCAAAGGAAAAATGTTGGGAAAAGGGTAAAAACTCTGGGATTCTATTAATGGACTGCATTGTATCTGCTCTGTGAATTATTGCCATTTGACTGGATAGCGCATCCAGTATAAACTTATCTTATAATAAGAAGAAAGGGAACGAAACGTAGAGAGATAATTACTCTTACTTTAGGAAATGTATGCCCATTTTCTAAATTTTTGGAACTTTTATTGTCATTATGCTTTTCCTTCCTTCCTCCGTCTTGCAAAGTTTATATATACGCTTGGAGACGACGATCTCGCGATATCATTATATTTGATCCCATCTGCATGCCATAAGTCATTAAACACTACGATCTAATAAATTACATGGTTCTTTATTAGCAACAGATAAAATAGTGTGTGAGACGAGGAGAGGAGAAAGGAGAGTGTGTGGATTGGATTCCTCGCTTACATTTTTAGTACAAAGGCCAAAGATGATGACGTCCTTTATGTAGGTACTCTTTCAATAGGGTATTTTGAGTAAAAGCGAGAGCTGCTGAAAGTAGAGACCGGGTGATTATCACAGTAATGATGGTAACGAAAACTCCCCATTTACTCGTTTGCATTTGGAGACGAAATGCCCGCAGAATGAAATTTTTCAAATTATTTTGTAGAATTTAGAAAATCATCAATAAGTACGCAAAGGATTTCCTCAGCGTCCATTATGACGACTGCGTGACACAAGTTTATGCAAAGTAGAGAGAACGCTGCTCTTCTTGAGAACATCATCTCTTGTTTGTCGGACAATCTTTTTTGTTTGTTTGTGAAAAGGCTGGGTGAACTCGTTGAGCAAGTTATAGGTTAAAATACACACAGGCCAGCATTCTGTGAGCACTTTGACGATGAGAGATGATCATGAAGATAGCCTTGCATACCAAGTAGTAGCGTGGAACGAGAACACCATCGTTGGTACGTACGGACCACTATAAAATCATCCCAATTGGAACGTGCTGGATAATAGGTCTATCTCGCATTGAGTTTTAACAAGTGATCCACCACACGACAAGGGAAGGCCGGCACTTAAAATGGCCAAAGGATAATGATAAAGCGCATACATCTATATATTGATATGCCCTCATCATATCATCATCATCATCTACAACCTCCTTAAAATGCGTTCAAGTGATCATACGGTAATTGATCTTGCCTTTTCACCAAAAACTTTCTGGGATGAATATAAACGCGCTGTGAAATGATTATACGCCGGGCTCTTCAACATTTATCTATCCGGAGAACGGGTACAAAAAAATCTAAATAAGCCTGTATATTTCTAAACGCTTTCGACGAATCTAATCAGCAAATGTCTTCAAGAATGAAGAAAAGGGGCTTTTTTTCTCTTTAGGAAGGAAACTGGGAGATAGATACGAGCGTCCATATGCATAAAAACTTTTTTGCAGCTCAAATATTTGTTTTCCTCTCTTACTTGACTGCTTTGAGGCATTTTTGAAGTACCATTTAAGATCCGAGTGTTTATCTTTTATGTCGGGTAAAATGTATCATGAAAACTTTCTCCATTGCATCATCTGATTTATAAGTAGTTTTAATAAGGCGCTTACACACTATACTCAACACATACCCATGCATATTATTACTACTTACTCGTAACTCTGCACTCTCACAGAGCACAGCAGCATCTTTTTGTATGCAAATGATTAGTGAGTGGAGCAGACATTGTGAACCAAGTCAAGAAAAACAAGAAACAAGATAATGCAAACAAACATGTGAAGTGGATTATGTGTTTTCATGTCTTCTGCTAAATCATCATCATCATCATCATCATGCACACAAGTTACACAACGCATACATCATGTATATTAATTCATTAGCACTGATGAATTCATATACACAACACAGTTCAATATATCATGCGCATGTAAATACACAACACTAAAAAAGTGAGACATTACGAAAGATACGAATCGAATTTTAGTCAGAATTAAAAGAAGTTTCATTCCAGTTAGCATCATCCAACCCACCAAACTAACTTCGCTCTGATACTGATAAACCAAATAAAAACGGGAACGAGGCAAGCTCAAAATTTTCAAATTTGTACATTTAAAAACATTCGCTGTAGAGTAGAAGCAGTGATAATGAGATGCAATGCATGTACAGCAACTGAAGATATATTTATGCATTCGCTAAATATATTTTACACCATGCCATGTTTTGGGTAGCCGATGAGAGGGACTCAGCAGCACGTAAATCAAAGGTCTTCTCTTTTAGCCCAACTTCCTACCTACTTAAGCATTCCGAAGCACCTACATTCCGTGTGTCGGTGTATACTCGTGAATATATGAGCTTTATATGAGTATGTTGGTGGAGGAAGGCAAAATCCCAAAAACTGACGAATCTTGTATAAATCAGGATGATAAAGGAAGAGGAGTAGATATTATTTTATTTTGTGTATAATATAATGATTTCCTATCTCTTTTCTGTTTGAAACGAAGGAGTTGTTCCTCTTTCTCTTTATAATCTTGTCTGCCTGCAATAGGCATAAAGGAATTGAAGAATATGACGATAAAAGAAGTAAAAAGGAGAAGGTACAACCATCCAAGATGAGCCAGCAGACGGGGAGAAAAGAAGAGGGAATCCAGTCAAAAGTCCATGCTCAAATTCGATGTTTTATAACACACACACACCAGTGTTCAACATGAATGGAATGGATTACACTGGTATAACAACAAAAGACGTGGGTAGTTGCAGTAGTCTTGCTCATCCAGCTTCAGTAGCAGCAGCAGTACTAGTAACGACATTATGATTATAAGTATGCAAATATCGTTTCTTGTCAGCCTGCTTAGAATGGAATTGAACGACTCGCTTTTTAACCATCACATCACATGTACTCCGAATCGTGGATGGAGTGGAGTACATGATGTAGTAAATGGTAGGAGCAAGTAAAGCAACAGCAAAAATGATATACACCTTTCCTTCTTTCTCCCTTGAAATAAAGAAACTCTCACAGAAAGAGAAAAGAAAGATGAGAGGAAGAGATGAATTTAGAAAAGGCCGACTTGTCTTTTGATCTCTGTTGAGGAATCTTTCTCTCTTTTTGCCCTAACTTGTTATTTCATGTAAGATCTCTCGTTCTTTAGCATACATCTGAGTACTTATATCCTTGCTTTAGTTTTAGTGATCTATCTTGCAGTACAGCTGCCACTCTTTGTCTTACACTTTGTGAAAGAGAGTTTCCTCCGCATTGGCAAACTTATATATCGTTGGTGTGTGTATCTGTATCTAATCCATCCCCTGTTTGGGCTGTGTTGTTGTTTGGAAGGAAAGTTTTACTCATTTTTCGATCATGGCTCATGCAAGGAATCTTAACGTGAGGGATAAATGAAAGAATGTATGTATTTATGTAAATACAATACTAGTAATTTCTTATGCAATATCCCACACAGTACAAATTATGAAACTTGGAGTGGTTTGCGAAACTACGTTCTGTCATACATGTTTTAGGCCGCACATTTTGTACGTAATATACAAATATTCGTTTCACAACATTACAACACATAAATATCTTGCTTTGTTTAAAGGCATTTGAGCTGTTTGTATATACAATGT
>JAQGAP010003656.1:0-11946 GCA_034697805.1 Orchesella bifasciata | reverse complement strand
TGACTTGATCTGACTGAAAGTACGACAAATACAAACAAAATATTGTAAATATATTCTACAACATGAATCTCATTAAATATTGAACGGTTCGATACCCGTGCTGGTACATCAAATGAATTTTTACACTGACATGTAACCACATCCACATCGCTTTGAAGTTTGGAACGGATGAAAGATTCTAAATGCGTAATAATTATTATACTTGTAAAATCGAGTGATGTTTCTCAAACCAATCCGTTTAGCAATTTTCTTCATCAGTAACCTAAAGTTTTTCCCAATATCTTTAAAGATCCATGCTGTTTTGGATGTCCTTCTGAACAGAACTCACTCATTCAGAAGGCTCCTAGTAAAGATTGGGCTTAACTTAATTTCAGAATTCTTGTTATAACCGCCAACCACTTTCATTCTCTCTTTTAAACTTTTCCTACATGCCAGGAAAACGACTTGGCTTGACTTCATACAATTAAGTTTCAACTATCGATTTCTTACGGCCATTGTGCCTCGTTACGAATTGATGCTGCCATTGTAATCGAAATAGAATTGACCTTGTATTTGATACGCTATATGTGGAGACAGCATAAAATGTTTCCAATTCCACCATAGGACACGACATGCCATAATGGACCAACTGCTCCATTACATTACCAACTGTTTGGGGGATCTTGAAGTTGAGATGTCAAGAAATCTTAGTTTTTCAATTACATTTAAAAGTTTTCTTATGTGACACACCGAAACACGTCAGAAATAATACCTAGAATATTCATAACCACTCTTCAGGTGCTAAACATCATTAAAATTTTGCGGTTGTGCATTGACATGCACAACATAAATGTCTACTCATTCAAACAATACATTAACCTCCTTATAAGATGCACACGATGTTGAAAAACCCTCTCCGGTATACTAACTTATGGTTGGTAATAGTTTTGTTCGTATTATACTGCTTTTTTACGACTTTCTGGTCTGATTCCCTTATACTCTTGATGGTTGATGTGCGTTTGCATGAGTTGTTACGAAAGTAAAGCAAGTAACAACTTTCTACTTCATTAAGTAGTTGGACATACGATCCATGTATTGTAGGCTGCACATACCTACCATGTCATTCAGAGGTTGAGAACGCTTGTAGGGAAAAAAATCCAAAGATTGGTTCTCTAAAAAGTGGAATGAATGGGAAGCTTCATTTCAGTAGATTGGAGATAAAGTATTATAAATACCTACTCCCGAAAATCATTCGTCTTGATGTCGCATCATTGCCTATGATTTTTAGTATGATCAGATAGGGATGTTCTGATGAAATGTTTATGCCATAGCAAATTACTAAAACGTACGTTGTTGAAAAATCAGGAGGAGACTACAATTGCAAACGTTTCCACTTGATACCCCTAATATAACAATATCATTCTTCGAGTATAGGCAGGAAATTGTATTGTGTCTGCTGAAGGATCATTGCTGATTATATTTTATAAAATGGGGAAGGAAGCGGAAGAGTTGAGATGATGAAGAAAAACGGTCGATTTGTCTGAGCCTTCAAATATAATTCGAATCCCTGTCATTTTTCAATCTGAAATTATTACTTGAGCTCAAATATAGATAATGCACTGTTCTGTGGCGTGTTTCAAAATGTCTTTGGTTTAGGTTGGATTTTGTCTGCTGCATCATACTATTAGAGCTTTCTTTGTTTTTAAGTTCTCATCCCATTCTACGCCCCATCTGCGGCTCAAGATAAGCCTAAAACTGTTGTTGCTTTCCACGAACAAAGCAAATGACTTCACTATAATGTATAAATATGTATATACTCAGAAGCAGCTTAAAAAGAGCAAAATTTTCATTGGCTGCGTGATTGTCTTTTCAAAATCCAAGGTAGTTTTACCACAAACCATTCTACAATCGTGCAATAAGAACAGAATGGCAGCCTTTTTAACATTTTGTCTTATTATACGTGGAATTTGAGACATTTAAATTATTAACCCGCTGCTCACAATGAAGAAATTGACATAAAATCTTAAAACCTGCCATTTTTCATTAGAAAGAATTTAAAAAACGCTAGGAATATTCCAATCTTTGAAAACCTTTCGCATTAAATATAATAAAATTACTTTGGCTGCAAATCGTAAATGTCTTGGAAGAGAAAGTGACAAACAAAGGTTACTTTCTCCAAGCTGTCCAACACTCAAACTCCTTTAAATAAAAAAGTTAAAACGTGCTCCAGTAGTTTATCGTATTTGCCTACGTGGCTCAGTTGGAAGCGTGAAGTCTCTGGGGAAATGTGAAGATTGGTTGGTACAGTTGGGATTTTATACGGCTGGTCATGATTTGATTTCGTTGGACAGACAGCAGATAAAAAAACTTACAGCAGCAGTTTTTCAGACAGTGTATACACTCATTACATAAAGTAGAAAGCACTCAAAACGGAAAGGTGTCTTACTATTATTGGTAATTTCCTGTTTAGACACTATATATTTATAAGAAACGGAGGAATGGAACTTCCACATTCCAACTTCTGCTTCTGTATCTTAAAAATGCATTCAGCACCGTCAGCAAATTATATTCACCTAATTTATGCCGTGCGCTCGTACCATCAGATCAAGTAGTGCATTATAATTTCAACCGAGAGGCAACAATATTGCAACTGACAATGAGAGTACCCGAGAAATAGAAACGATAGATGTACTGGATCTTCTTGATATCACACCTTTTTCAGACATTTTTATTTTGTTGTATCAAATTGATTTTGGAAGCTTCTTCAATAACCCAAGTTTCTTCGAGTGAAGTAGAAATCTCAAGCTTTAAAATGATAAACACAACTGAAATGTTTTTAAGCTGGACGAGCGAAGAACTCGTTAGGCGAATTCATTTTATTTCAAGTGGCAACATAGTTTTTGAAGTCAAATACAAATTCAAGAATTGGAATTGAAGAAGACTTCTTGACCTTTCATTTCTCACAACAAAACTACAGCAGCAAAACTGGATACTTTGCTTATAAATCTTATTACAGCTGTACTATACAGACTCGCAGACATTGAAGGAATTTCGTGCTATCTCACTGCCGTGGTGGTACGTGGTCAGTAAATTCTAGGCGAATTTCCTGTTTCGCAACGCAGCCTCATATCTATATCAGATATCCTTTGGGAATACATAAGACACCACTGCCAGGTTACTCGGGCGTACATTTAGACATTCCATGTTTATTACGAGCAGGCACAATAAAGTGATTCGTATATATGTGCAATCATATTCTCTGACTTTTATGATAGCATCATGGAAAGCACTAAAGTCACTAACATCTATGCTTGGAGTAATGGAATAGGGGAGATTGAAGTGAAATATTTTTAAAGGTGGATTCGCTGCATATTTTCATTCATTCATGCAACTTTTTCGTCTATTTTCATCCTGAAATGTATTTCATACAATTTTCACCGGCAAATTACAACTAGTTTACAAGTTTCCTTAATCAACCAGGACGATATTAACGAGTTGTAATATAGCGTGAATTTCAAGTTGGCAGCTTGAATGTTTTAAAGGAAAAGGATGGCATCAGTCTGAAAGTAAAATTATCGACACTTGAAACAACTTCACAACACTAACGGTTGGCTGCACAATATAACATATACCGCTTAAAGTTTTCAGTAGTATGGTTGGAGTTTGAGGATTAGAGTTGCATTCTATACAACTAATGTACAAGAGCATTTCAACTTTCACCAAACTGATGTCTTTTCAAGCATGGTTGTGACGTTGGAAAGGTTATGACGTCATTGAAACCAGACTATAAAATTTTTCATTCACAAGTACCCGCTAAACTGCAAGGAATTCACTTGGACGTCTGAAATACGTAGAGACTACGTAAATACAAAAAAAGTAACTAACACCGAGATGGTGAGCAAGTCACGTAGTGCGCATATTGGTGTGCATACTTCATTTATATTGCAAAAGATTACGTCTGTGTCCGATGATTTTTTTTGTGTAATTCGGTTCACCATTATGGTACACTTTGCAGAAAAGCCGGCTTACATTTCATACCACACGCTCTCCATAATGAATGCCAACATGTCATAGAATCGCAATTATTAAATAAAATGCTCTCCCTATACTTTGCACATTTTTTGATCTGATAAGAAGAAGTGCTGCTTGAAATATATATCTCATAAAAATTATACGATTCTGTTCGTTGCTAAAAAAGTGTTAATGTTTCAATTGATGGCATGCTTTTTATTATATATTATACTATACTGACACTGACGTGGACTGGTCTTCCACTAATTGAAATTGGCAGAGCCTACATAAATTATAAATACTATTCAGTATGCGTTGCGTATACAGTCAATCAGGTTGGGTTAACGCAACTACGCTTGCATTGAGTAGCAATGGCATCAGACAAGCGCATTATTTAGTAAGCGTTAGTTATGTCACTTAATAAAACAGATCTATTTTTCAATCCACAAACGAGATATACAATAAAATTATAAGCGAACGTTATGAGTCCCTTAGGAGGTAGCAGATACACACTACTAAATGTAGTTAAGAATCCAGAAACTAAGAGAACGTGAGATCGTTCCGTTGTCTGCTAATAGTTTTTTTGTTCCTTCAGATGAAGTGTGATTTATCATAATATTCATTATCCTTAAGTAACGATAAGTGTTGGTATACTGTGGTTTCCAAATTTCTATAAGAGATACAATTTCTTTTGAAAGAAAAAGCTCAGTCTGATCCCAAAAATATCTGTGTGGATTTTGAGATAAGAAAACCCAATCATTTTTCCTTGTACCTAATAGAAAACGGAATGAATAGAATTTCTTCTAAAAAATGGCAACTTCGCTTAAGAACTGTCACTACTGCATGGCACAAGAAAGTGTTACTAATTTGAGTGTGATGTGATGCGGTGTGACAGCATCACCATTAATAGGATCGGAGGGAAGGAAGGAATGACAACGCTGCAAGTGTGTGAGCAGAAAGAATTAATAATAGGAATTGGATGGGAAACAGACCACGGAGAAAAAACGGGAGAATGGCATAAAATATGCAGGAGCACGTGTTGTAAGATTTTTGTTTGTCCAGCTAAATTGCGTGATCGTATGTGAAAGGACGGTTGAACAAGTTTTTCCCAATATTGAAAGTGAGTGCAAGCAAGTGCAACTGTACACTAGAATTTTAACGATGAGCTGATCGTGATCTGAAAAATTCTATCAATACAAGATGTGAGTTACCGTTATCCCAAACTTCGTGAAATAGCATTAAACAAGGGTGTGTAGGTAAATTCAGATGTAGATAATATGGAGAAGGAAGCAGCATACTTTACGACCAGACAATCCAACATGTGCATGAGAAGGAGCATTTTGCGAATTTTTTCATCCCAGAAGGGCTGCAACTAACCAAACTTTGCACAACTTCAATGAATTCGGAAGAACTTATTGATTTAGTGAAGTTGACAGAAAAATATATAGATGTTTGGTGTTCTGACCGAAGGAATCACGTGTTAACTGCTAAGTTTGAGTCTTAATCACTTGGGGTAAATAGAATGCAATTCAAAACTGGAATATAATAGTAGAAAAGTACTCTTGACCTCTGTTTCTCACATTTATATATCAACCTCATTTTGATAATATTCCTGATGACGACCATGAGATGACAACGATCAAGGTCGAATCTCCTAGTCAAGAAACATTATTTATGGTAACAAACAAATTGCAGAGGTTAATATATGTAGCCTTCAATAAGAGAAAGTATATCATGTCGTACGGTGGATGATGGCACACTGTAGTTTCTGCATTCAATTCGAATCAGGGAGGAATTATATCGCATTGTAGTGAATTAGGGAGGCTCTCGTAAAATGACCTAAATAGTTTCTCTATACGATGCTCCCGAATTCCATTCCATTACCTAAGCTTGTGTCATTCGCATCGCATCAATCCTCCAACATTTTGTAAGCTTGCAGACGAGAAGAAACTTTTTTAATGATATAATGATACACACATGCGAGCAGGGGAAATGCTGCGCAGCAAGCAGTACACATGAACAAGACTTTTTTCACCTTTGTTCGTCATTTTTTTCCTTCCCATTCTTTTCTTTACCTGTTTTGTATGTATTTAGATCAGTGAAAACCAATCGATAATATTGACTGGTTTTGTATGAAGTTTATGCAAATGTTCCGTGAAATTATAGATCCCTATACTACTTCGCTTATAATAGCGCCAACAACTAAACCTTGTGTTAAGGTTTAATGAAAGTTCACATTGCTTATTATTATTACAGTGACATGCAAGAAGTTAGCGGATTTTTACTGTCATTTTCTGTATTCGTTCTTATTCTTTCATACTTTCTTGGAGAAAGCATCACGTAGCAAACTTTAGTTCATGCGTCCGTAAATCTAGAAAAGTTTTAGGGCAATAAAATCAATTGCATTACATTAGAGTTGGTACAGTCAAACAAACATGACATCTCCCATTTGGAATTAGGTCTTAAGATATTGCTAAAATCTGTTCAATTGGAATTAAAACTTATTTGTAAAAACTGTCTAATGCTAAATACAAAATACATTTATGTGGTATATGCTTTTACTCTTACTAATCTTACTTTGGATGTGAGTGCAGTTTGATACCGTCCCTCCTAGAGTATATTACATTTAAGCTCATAATAAATTGCAGGTACATGCTACCCGCGTATTTATCATTATATTAGCATTCACCTTAGTTTCATCTCATTTTCTCAGTGTCAGTTCCGCATCGATTTCCGTATGTACATACGACACATTTGGTACTGCAAGTCACATATATATAATATACTAAACACGAGTTTCGAATACATTTTTAACTTTCTTTGTCGTCTACCTCGGAGCAGTAAGAACAGATATGCAGAATGCAGCAAGGTATACATTGTGAATGTCAATCATTTCAACTAGGTATGTACGTAGGTAGACTTGATTAATCGCAGTCGCAATTTTAAGAGCCCATGGATGCCAATAATTTCTTATTGAATGTCTTTCGTTTTGAAGTGAAGTATATTTAGTTTGATTGGGAGAACAGAAAAAGTTACAAAGCTAGTGAAACTAGAAAGTGTACACATCGTGAAATACAAAGACTCTTGAATGTTAAAATGGTGAAAATAAAAAAGTTATAAATTGCATAGGTTTATTTTCTTCAACACCAACGGTGAGATGACTTTAAAATGATTTTAGACTGGAAAAACAGCTATCCTTCCTCCCAAATGTCTGTTGAGTTTCCATTCACCATCATTTATACTCTGATTACATGTAAAAATATGAAAGTTGTTGTAATCCCCAAATTTCCATGAAGTAAATACACACATCCGCTTATTTTCCGTAGGAAGAAACAAATTGAAGGGAACACAAATGTTATTAATGTTCTTCTTCCTGCTACCATCATAATTTGATTATGCTATCCTACATATACTTAACCTGAAATCGACTCATGAAATGAAAGACTGACAGGTATGTAAATGAATACATCTACTTTTAGTGGAATGGAGGGGCTAGGAGCTATTTTTATTTATTTTCCAGGTATTGTCCTCATCCCCTCACTCATGTAATCTGTTTAAACGGAATAAGCTATTCATTTACTGTCCATATGGCAAACATTCTTCCCAACAACTAAACGGATGCTTATGATACATGATACAGCAATATGTTGAATCAGAATTATCCATAATCGTTGGCAAACAAAATCATAGTTAAAGAATGAAAACAAACACCGACGATTTTTAAGAAGCTCGAAGATTGAGTGGGCGAGTCAGTTCCCTGAAAATGATCCAACAAAAATGATGAAAATCATCAGGCAGTCGTTTTTGTTAAGATATTCGTATTTGATTGAAGTTTTCATCACTTGCCAAAAAATGATTATATTTGGCGTGATGAAAACAAACTACTTCCTGTTTACAGTACGCCATTTCATTTCATTGATGTCTATGCCCCTGTCCTACCACACCTAATCCAAAGCGTGTTCAACGAAATCCTTGTTGGCAGTGTTCATTTTTCAGATCTACTGACGGTTTCATACTTATACTACCTGCTTTTTCTGGTTGGTTACGAAAGGTAGAATGCGGTGAATAAATTTCCATTATAAAATCATACGTGAAACTAGCTCACATCATTCATCTCACACTTCGTTTAGTTTGTGTACTAAAAATACTAGTTCTATTGTTAGTACAAGAATGGATTTTCTGTGTAACACACTTTTGCTATTTGCATTTGAAATTTTATGCAAAATATAAAGAGTATACATGCATCCGTCTGTAAAAGGCATAGCGCATAGTAGTAAGACCACAAGCCCAAAGATAACCCTTGCGGGCTGCCGATATTACACATGGAGGAGTCGTATTGTTAGTTTAGTTTATCTTTTAAGTGGGTAAGAAGTTGGTAATCTGCATAACAAATAATAATAGTTTAAGCATTACACTCTACCATTGTTAGAAAAATCCGTCGGGGAATTGTTAATTGCTGAGCGGAGCTTCAAAAAGAGTGCTAAATTACCGCTGGTAATCTGACCTTAAACTCGTTAATAACGAGTGTGTATCTAGGGCACACAAAAAGAATACAGTGCAGCCTAAAGCGGCCATGATATTGTCTTTGTCTTTCCTCCATTTAGAAAATTAAGCAAACCCTTTTTGTAGAGCTCAGATTATGCATGTATTCAGCTGCTAAATTGCTTTTCCTTGAGGTGCATACAATATACACAGAGATATTGGAGGGAAGATTACATTCTGAAGTTGTAGTTGCATCTGAAATATTGATTGATACTAATGCTGGACGAAAGGACAGCAGGTTACACAAGGCTAACCTTTTACCTATTGGATTCCCAAAAATGTCATGTCATTGCCACTTTCCTTGACTGTATTCCTACTCTTCAGCTCTAACTAAGAGCTGGAATCGGTTCACTATCCTTATCATTCTGATAAATAATGGCGTTCTGTTTTCTTGCTGGAATTGAGGCGCCTTCTATATTCAAAGGTGTGTCTTACACGGTCTACTTTCTAAGTTTCTTTCCGCGTTTGCTTGCTCAAGATTTTAATCTTGTACCGGAGAAAGGTAAAACTGTTAGATTGTAAACCACTTTCTGGATTATTGTATCTTTCTCCGCATAAAATGGTTCGTTACGCCTAGCAAAAAATGCAATGGGGCTGGTTGGGTGTTGGTGCTGTAATCGTAGGAATGAACCATTAAATAAACTGCTCATAAAGCAATATACTTCTTGGAATCTCTTGACATTTAAACAGAAACGGCTGCAGTTCATGTGTTGAATATTTTAAGACAGGGTTTCTATATTTGATGATCCATTCTTGTGTACAAACAAACTATAAGTATATATCTACAATTCTAACAACTTACTGACCATGTACACAACCCAAGATTGAAAAACTCGGCCCGCTTTAGAATACCATCACATAAATGTTACATTTCAGCAACATCGCAGTTTGCCCGTTTGGATAGAAAACAAAGAATTTGAGATGATACACAAGCATCCGTCTGCTACACACTCCATCAAACGGGGATAGCTGCATACAATTTTGTGAATGGGAAGGTGAGGGAAAGCTTAGCTTTTATGCGTATTATAAAGACTTTTCTTCAAGGTATCCATCCATGTCAGAGAAGAAAGGCAAGGAAATAAATGTTTTTATGAATTTTGTATGCATCAATATATCTCCTTGCAGCTCCTGTGACATGAAAACTTGTAAGAAAAATGATGATGTACATAAGGTGAAAGTAAAAAAGGAGGTGAAACTTTTTTCACCCTGATTCCTTTACCTCCTACTCTATTACCGCATTATAAGTAGATACCTAAGTGGTAGAAACCCCTATAAAAATTTAGAGACACCGGTTGTAACAATTTGAAAGTGAGGTAGAAAAGTTTCGGCTTCCACTTTTTAAACCGTCCTGTTCCCTCTGCCCTGAGGTGACTCACTCTCTATAAAGCCGTATTATGTTTGTATACGAGTAGCATGTTACATAATGGGAAAATTTTAGATATAGTAGTCCTAAAGCCCAGTGTAATACATTTGGGAGTTGCTCAAGGAGAAGCAGAAAAGAGGTATGGATGGATTTCAGCTATATCATTTCACTTTATATCATTAGTCCCACACAACATATTTTGACATTCTTGCATAGTCATGTCATGAAGCTTTATGAGAATCTTATACGAGCTATCTTCCAACTGCAAGAATGGTTGCAAAGGCAAACTTAATGATATTGATAAAGCATTCCACATGGGATAATACGGACTAACTTAGTTTTAAGGGGAAAGAGGGACACATAATGTTTTCTAATATGATAAATATACTTCCAGCGGAAGAAAGTGAATGCGTGAAATATGGAGTTGTAGTTTTTATAGGTTTTTTGTCCTGTTCGGGTAACTGCATGTCACATGGCAAAAATATATCTTACTCCTTAAATGCAAGCTACTCATAACATCGGGGGAAACTGCTTCCTTTCTTTTTAACTGGATTATAATGCCCCATTATTTTATCATGTTGCAGATTCGTACTCGTGTTTGGATGTTTCGCCCTCAGCGTGTTTTCCACGATAGACAAATTTGAGAGCCAGGCGACGGAGGCTCTCTTTTATATGGAAATAGTTGTTGTCACCTGCTTCACAACGGAATTTGTTCTTCGACTTTGGTCAGCAGGATGCCGTTCAAGATACCAAGGTGCCATGGGAAGACTCCGGTTCTTCAGGAGACCGTTCTGCATTATAGGTTAGATCATAAAAAGTTAATAAATTAACAGAATGCGTAAGTACCTTTGTGCGTTTGCATGTTACCCAACGAAACTATGAAGGTTAGGACAAGTAAAACAGAGTCAGGAATGCCATAACTGATGCGCTGGAATAAAACCTTGTCAGTCCACCCGTCAATTACACCCATCAAATTCGCTTGCGTCATTGGTAATTAATGTGTCGTTGGGGTCATAAAAATTCGGTTTATGCTATTGCGTCGTTGACTCAGTTGGCATTTGTATGACTTGATTAATTGTATTTTGATGGGATGGATATACACACTTTGCTTTTTGTGGTGTGTTATGACAAGTCATAACAATTTCTAAAAATATGTTGTGGCTGTGGATGATGAAATAACTAATTATTCCTGGGTGTGGTTATACATCGTATCTGTTGATTAACTTTCCATGTTCCATCTCCCACATCTGACGTATCAAAACTCTGTACACAGTGTACACCAACAATACTTATTAACTTATTAAATCCCTTCGTTCATCAACTTTTGTTTTAAATTGTTGTATTAGTTCTGGAATGGCTTCATATCGTAACTTTTATTATTGAAAAATGCTTTTCCCTGTTGACATTGACGCTTGTAGAACAAAAAACTCACTTCTGGCTCTTGAAACTGTCAGCACAAGCTACAAAGTTTTGAGTGAAAGTTATGCTCGTGGCACAGAACTGCGTACACAAAACTATTTTTGTGATGAAGATCGTCATACTTTTTCGCATTTTTAACCTAATTAGTTTCTATCTGTATTATAAGCTAATGCGCTCATATTATGACGTGCACTTCACTCATACTAGGCGAAGACATGCATGCAATATACAAACATGGAATTTCGTGCATGATATGAAAATTGGATACGCTCGGAAATTATCGCTTTCCACTATTTATTACCGGAGTCGATCCTTTGAAACTTGAACTCCATATTATGTCGAATGAAACAATAGCTAGTTCTAATGGTAAAAAGAATTTGAATTTTACATACCACCATTATTCCTAATAATCAGTAAGGCTATCCAAACCAAGCATATTGGATAGCATCTCGTGTAGCCTTGTAGAATAAGGCCTTTCCGTTCCCAGTATCAGTATGCCCCAAACGCACTTTGAAGCTATATAAAATTCCTTGTGCATTCTTATTTGCAGCTACCTATAAAGCCGCCACGAGAAACCGTTACACACCATGTTGTGAATGTGTTAGTGTGAAAAATTTACTTGGTGTTTTTTT